>JAAAKQ030311813.1:0-10014 GCA_010016005.3 Zanna intricata
ACACTTCATTCACATTCATACACATCATCCTCTGAAGTAATACCTTACAGTAGTTCCAGAGGCTAAACAGATAAAGAGAGATAAATAGAGATAGGGGTTGGCAGCTACCCCATAAATTTTTTCACATATTTCACTATATTACCCAATACAATACTTCGTTTCTTCTTTTTAGATACTATTATCATATCAAACCATATAAAAAATTATGAACAGAGATGAAAAGTTAAATTTATTTCAGTTTGAAATTAGTAAAAAGAAAAGATAATTAATTAATAAAAGATGCCGATGTTTAGTTTTTATTTTTATATAAGAATTTAAAAAATATATATTTTTATTTATTTATAAAAATAATAAAGATTACTGAGAAACATTAAAGATTATTTATAAAGATTACTGAGGTTGAAGAATTTTGTTACTTGGGAAGTAGAACTACTAAAATGGACGAAGCAGGTGCGATATAAAATGCCGAATAGACAGGCGAAACGAGCTTTCAGTCAGAAATATATTTTGCTTACATCAAAATTAATTTAAACGTCAGGAGAACATTTCTGAAAGTATATGTTTGGAGCGTAGCTTTATATGGAAGTGAAACTTGGACGATCGGAGTACCTGAGATGAAAATATTAGAAGCTTTTGAAATGTGGTGCTACACGAGAATGTTAAAAATCAAATGGGTGGAAAAAGTGACAAATGAAGAGATGTTGCGACAAATCCATGAAAAAAGGAGCATTTGGAAAAATATAGTTAAAAGAAGAGACAGACTTATAGGCCACATATTAAGGTATCGTGGAACAGTTTTCATATTGGAGGGTCAGGTAAGATGGAAAAAATTGTGCACGCAGGTAACAGTTGGAACATGTAAAGCAAATTGTTAGGGATATAGGAAGTAGGAGGTATACAGAAATGAAACGACTGGCAGTAGATAGGGAAGCTTGGAGAGCTGCAACAAACCAGTCAAATGGCTGAAGACAAAAAAAAATAATAATACATCAATGGTGAATTAAAAATGCAATTTTTTTTTTATTATTATTATTGATTATTTGTAATTCATTTCATTTATTTTTATTTCATTTTAACAAAAAAAGGAAAACAAGTATTATTATACATATATTTACAAAGTATTACTAAGTAATTTGGAGAATTTTCAATTTAGTAAATTAATAAAAAAATTATATGTTAAATTCAATTATTCCTAAACGACTTATGCTTTTAAAGAATATAAATTTATTTCATCAGCCACATAAAAATAAAGTCTTCAATAAAACCGTTCGATTTAAAACGATATTGATGGATAAAAAATAAAACGCAATGGAAATTTTCAGAAATATTTACATAACAGTTGTAGAAAAAATGGAAAATATTCGTACTTGTATTTTCAAAAAAGGAGACGATGTCCTTATGATTGGCATTCAACCGCTTTACTTTTTCTTTAAATATATACCGATCTTTCCTGCGGAATATTTTCAAAATATGCATCAACAACCAAAAAGAAAGTTTGGAGTACTTGCTTTCCTAATTTTACAGTGCTCAGGAAATGTTATACTTAATATAACAAGTTATAAAGGCATACAGAACGTTATTCTCTTCTTACCATACTTACTTTCAATTGTTTCTATTGCGTATGGAGCATATGGTTGGTCAGAATTTCTCGAGAACGTGAAACATTTTAAAGACTCGTTTAAATCAATGGGACATAATGACAGCAAAAGGCTAAAATACCGAGCACTTTATCCCTTGTGCTTGACGATTACGAGAAGTATATCTGGAATGCTTTTTCCACAAAAAAATCTACTGAATACCGAGCGGTTACCTGGTATAATAATGATAATGATAGCATCATTAGCTGTGGACTTTTATAACGGGATAATGTTGCACACTGTCAAGGAATTATTAGGTATGTACAATGATTTTACGAATTCGACTTCAAACTACTGCAAACAGATCTACTTCAAAAATCCTCACAAAAACAATCCTGCATCAGATGAAAGAAAACGGATTAATGAATATACACAGCTTCATGAAAAATTCTCTAAATGTATGGAAACGTTTAATTCAATGTACGGATACTACATTATACTAATATTCTCCCATCTGTTAGTTTCGATCATTCAGCTGTTAACATTAATTTATAATGCTCAATTGCGAAGAAATTTCAATGCAGTATTATTTCGGAAATTTGTTTATCTGTTGATGATTTATCTGCTGGCAGACACAGGAACCAGATTTTCTAATTTGGTAGGTTTCTTTTTTAGTTTGTAAAGAATTGATCCTGCATTATAAAATAATTGTTTTAGTAATACAGTACATTTTTTTGTTTATTTTTGCAATGCACGATTGATTAATATATATTGCATATAGGAAGTCTCTATATATCTAATGAACGTTCGTGATTTGGAACCATTTGTGTAACTCTCCATGTAGAATAAACTAGAAAAACCCTTACTGTAGCTTAACAATAGTTTTCATTTATCAGTGAATATTAATTATTGCTTAGAACCCAACTATTTCCAGGGACAGCAATCTGAAGACATTACCGTTAAAATATTTCTGATTCAGCAGAGCAATCAACTAAAAAATATGAGACACAGACGATATACAACACACAGAGACTCATTTTGTACAAATCTCATGTAATGAAATACTAATGTTTGATCTTAAATTACATCTGAATTTTAACAGATGTTTTTATTTATCCAAATCTTTCAATTAAACCTAATCAAATATAAAACAATTTCAATACATGGAGGCATTTTCTTAATGCTGATACATCGTAACAACAATAATCTATGTGTTAAAGGAGAAATAATAGGATAGTTATTTGGTCTTTTAATTTCACCCTTCCAGAAACTAAAGGACTTAATATGAACAAAAGTATTTAGTAATGTTCAGAAGATTTATCTAGACATTACTACAATATATTTACATATAAAAAAAAATTAAATGAATTACACTTTTGTATGCTAGTACTGTTGTAAAGTAACTGTATGTTACAAATAATTAATGATATATTAATATAAGAAACACAAAGAAGTTATTGATATTAAAAAGTCTGTGTAAAATCCAACAAATATAACACTTATATCTATACTTATTTTACTAGGGAATTTAGCTATTATTTTAGTAATACTGACAACATTTACATATTATTTTATTTGCTTTTGTTTCAGACTTCAAGGCTGATAAACGATTTGTATGAAATACCTACTGTTTGTTACGATTACAAACTCCAACAGAAAGTAAGTAAAATAATAATATTTATATGTATCTAGAAAACTCCATCGAAAAAGTTAGTGCATATGAATAAAAATAAAATGAAGTAATTGAAACCAAAGAGAGTAAAACAGAATGTTGCTTTGAATGTTAAATATAATTTATCCGTATTAGAATTTTTAAACAGTGATCACTAATGTCAGAGAAAACAGTTACCCAAATAGTACAGAAATTTTAAATAAAATTTTTCTTTTTTTAAATACAGTTGTACCGTGTCTTGTTGCTAGGGCAAAATTATACGGTATGAAACAAAAATGACAGGAATAACAAATTATAAAAGAAAAAGGAATTCTCATATATACCACAAGAGAATGGGTAAAAAATAGATAGTTCTCTAAATAAGTGAATAAATTATTTTAATTTACAACTGCAAATAAAAACAGTTTGGAGTAAAAGAATTTGTTTACAACTATTGTAAGTGGATTAAAGTGAACATCAAGTAATCTATTTAAGTATTAAACATATTAAAAGGTTACATGTTCTTTACACCTAGCGACGTGATATCGTTCGTCCATCACGAACTTGCTAACGAACACGTGAGGGCTGCCATAATATTCGGATTAGAAGCTCTCATAAGAATTTTTCTTATTTTGCAAACTAATTCCGACCATTAAACAATATCCCGGGCGATGACAATGTGGAGACGTTCTTCGCCCACGAAAAAAAAAAATTAAACAATATCGGTAGTTATTTTTACTAGCTTAAAATCTTTTATAAATAGCACATCTATCAGTGAAAATCCATCCAATAAATCACCTGTATTACAGACCGAGTGAAAACCTCAGTTGAAAACTGAAGTTTTTTGGCAGTAGATAACGATTTAAATGGACAAAATTAACCGGAATATTGAAACCGAATTTTTGAGGTTGAAATACTTGAACGAGGAAGAAAATATCATTACATGCATAAACCGGTTAAATGAATAACGAAAAAACCAGTAATGTCAGAATACAAAGATATTTATTACAATTGAAATTCAATCCAATTGATTAAATTTAGAACAAGCGGACGACTGTATACAGTCACACAAATTGGCCTGATATAGTTTTTACACTTAAGGGTGTAAAATTAATAATAAAAATCTTAACCTGACTAAATCTGATTCAACGCTGATTACACTGACATAAAAAGTAAAAAATGAATTATGTTTCTCTGTGTGACCACTTTTTCTGTATTTTATTGTCTTTTTTATTTTTTTTTAAATATAAATTTGTAAATACAATCTGTATACCGCCTTCACTTTGATAGAAATGCCATTAAGCGTTATAAAATTTAAAATACTATAGTCAAATACTTTTAAAATAGTGGGCCAACAAAAATCGCTTTTTAATTTTTTTCCTTTAGATATATTTGACAATCTCACTTTATGTACAATAATCCTTGTCATATGTCATAATTTACATGTCATAACCTGTCCTTAGTCATAACTTTTACAAAATATTTTGTTAATCCTGGTTTGATATTATAGCAGTAAAACGTTTTTCTGATTTAACTAGAGACACATGAATTTGTTTTTCATAAGAAGTTAACTGTCAATTTCTTTCAACTGTTTTAACAAATATTTTGAGCATTCGCAAATATAAAAACAATATTTTGCATACCCTACCTGCAAACCTAACAAACCAGCTATTCTTTTTAAATCTCCACACACTTTCTAACTATGCTTTATATGTTTAACTTTTTAACTTTTTGATAACATCATACGTTTGTTTCCCATTAATTCCATAAGAAGTGGTAGAAATGTATTTTATTACTATTTTGAAGTAAAACTGCTTTTAGTTATACATGTTGAAATTAATAAAATGACGTCACTCATCAGCTTCAAGATTTTTCCCTAATTCAAATATAACCTCATCAACATTTTACAGTAACTAAGTAAAGTATAGAAACATATTTTGATAGCGTGAGATTTTTGTATATTTTACAAATAAAGTCCAACCTTGAAATTTTGAACTTAAATCCCTTTCATAAGATAAAATCATGATTATATTCTTCCTTTATGACTATTTCTTCATCACTTTTCACAAAAAAAATTTTAACTAACCTTGAAAACTGGAATAGATTCCAGTATTTACAATTATAACATGAAGTAAAGGTTTGAGTGCTGATGGCATTAAGTACAGTGTGTTCAAACTTCTTAGAAATTCTAGGCGCATTAATTAAACAGAAATAACGACTGCTTAATTGATTTTTCAGTGCGCAGCAAACGATACGGACACAATATTCATGGCCTTTTATCCATTAAACATTAAAAAACATCTTAGGTTATCCTCAAAGTTACTAACTACTACATGAAGAGCCCATACGTTGTAATGTTTTTGTTATGAGATTTTGTATTGAACTCACCACACACGACAGAGAAGTGTCGGAATCCTTTACTCAACTATGAGAATGAATTTTCATCTTCATTCTCATAGTTAATACAATTATCTATTGGCTGAGAATGTTATTTGATTTAAACCAATAGGTTAAAAGCTACAATTATTATGTTATTTTGAATTGTACAGATACAATAACCCTGATCTTGTTCAAGTAAGCTTCAAAAAAAATGTATGATTAAAAAGTGCCTTATATTTTTATTTTTCAGTTGATTTATACGGGAAAAGATTTTTTAGATTTCTTTGTAAATATTTTATTACTTATAATTATTTTATTACTCCTTCCTTCTTATAGAAGGCTAAACATACAATTAAAATTGTTTAAAACTTTTTCCTGTTTCTCGCCATTTTTCTTCTTTTTTTATGAAAAATAGCATTAAGCATTAAAAAATAAGTTTCACGTTGTGTATTTCAATTTAACATTGAATTTTAAACCGAATTTTTTTTTTCTGAAACTCATTTAATATTTCCTCAATCTTAAGGCCCTATTTATGAAAACAATCCTGTAAAAGAGGAACTTCAACAATATCTGTAAAGAGTTCAGCACTAATAAACAACTAGTTAGGTTACTGACCCAAATTATTTGAAAAATAGAACTAATAACGAAGATTTAGTCTCCTTAACAACAATCGAAAATTATTTTTTTTTTTGTTTTGCAGAAAATAATGAAAATACTTTTATGTTTTTATATATTCTTGATATATTTTATTTTATTAATATAATATTACTCTTTTATCTTAGGTGTCGCACTTCGTTCAACAAATAAAACTACTTTCACCAAACATCAGCGCAGCTGATTACTTCATCTTAGATAGACGGTTGTTTGCTAATGTAAGTAACTGTTAACGATTTAATTTGATCCACCACCGTCTACTATAAGTTGTACATAAAACAAATATTTAATATTAATTTCTTTAGTTCAGAAATTTAATCATTTAAAACCCTATGATTTTATGTGTATTAACTTATTTGAAGAGGCCTATAGAAGTATATAAATTTATTGGAGTTTTCTAACTATTTGAATAAATGAATTTTTTTTTCTTTCTTTTTATTAGTAATTATATGTGCATCGACTACTATGGTCATTAGCCCTCATCATATTCTTTTAAAATTAATCATTATCACCCTAAGGCTCATCATATGTTAGCGTGTAAAGAGCCCTAACATGTCTTTAAAAACACAACACAAAACGCTACAAACATATACAATAAACAAGCACACTTACAGAGTGTAAAGGGCCCTGATATTTAAAAGAAAGAATTAATGTAACAAACATGAAAAATATTGACAATATCAAATTAAGTTTCAAAATCTATAAAACTCGACTTCATTATTTACAATTTATGCTTTGTATAATTATACCCTGGTTAATAGTTCACTGGCGTAAAGATAAACAACTATTTTTCCTTCATTTCTATTTTCAAATCAGCATCAATTTTATTTACTAGGCCGAACCTCTTTCTGAGGTCCTCATATATAGTTCACTCTTCCATTAGATGCTTGATTGTAAGTGGTTTGTTGCAAACACCACACATTGGTCTATCTTCGCCGGTTAGCAAATATGAATTCGTTATACGCGTGTGACCAATTCTAAGTCTAGTCACTGCCACTTGTTCACGGCGAGTCAGTATCGCGTCGCTCTTCCATTTGTAAGGAGAGGATTTAACGGCATTTAATTTAGTACCCAATCTTCTCCATTCATTATTCCAATACGTTCTAATTATATTTGTTAGACGATTCTTTATATCAGCCACTCGTAAAGGAATAACATCCAAGTTGTTACAGACTGTTGCCATTCTGGCAGCTTCGTCTGCTCTTTCGTTTCCTGTATTACCAGCATGCCCAGGAGTCCATAAAAAAAACACATCGCTGTCCCCATCTATTTAAAATGTATATAATAGAGAGGATGTTAGCGATCAGGACGCCTTTAATATTCTTGTTCCGAATTGCAGTAAGCGCACTGGGAGTCGGAACATACGAGCACTCTCTCTCGCAAAAATGTTCGCAATAGCGATGAGCTTGCTGTATGGCAATGGGTTCTGCCGTATACATGCTTGCCATATCTGGCAGCTTCCAAAAATGGGCTTCTCCATTTACATACATGGAGCATCCAACACTGTTTTCGGTTTTAGAACCGTCAGTATAAATTTTAATGTACTCGTCGTAACTACTGACGATTGATAAAAATTGCTGTTGGATGATTACTGCTGACTTATCTTTTATTTTCTCATAGGCGAGATCCAATCTTACGTTTACCGGTGGCAAAAGCCAGGGCGGTATCTCTGTAGTAGAAATTGCTAACGTATATGGTAGAGCAATTTCATATTTCCTTAGTAATTCGTGATATCGTATTCCGGCTGGTCTGGAATAGGTAGCACAACGTTCATATAATGCAGCTAAATGATGATTGATAATTGCTTCATAATTAATATGGGCAGGAAAGGCCCATATATTTGCTGCATATCTTAGTAATAGGATCTCCCTTCTATAACGTAGTGGCATTAGTCCGGCTTCTGACATTAGGCTAGCAGCAGGGCTTGTACGGAATGCGCCTGTGGCGTACCTTATTCTGCTGTTGAGTATAACGTCTAACTTTCTTAAGTGCGACTTTCAGGCGGATGAGTATACAATACATCCGTAGTCAAGTTTCGATTGAACCTTTCAATCGATGCTTTTTACAGTCTGAGTAATGTATCTTTATGTGAGCCCTAAATGATATTGGATAAAAATTTAATAATGTTTAGGGCTTTTTTGCATCATCACTCAAATCCTGTATATGTAGTCCCCATGTGAGGGATTTATCTAAAAATATATCCAGAAATCGGGCATTATCTTTGTACTCAATCGGGTGATCGTCGATTGTCAATACAGGACTTCGGTGAGGAATTCTCTTCCTACCGAAGTGTACACAACACGTTTTCTCTGGTGAAAATTTTAATCCATTATACTTCGCTACTTCAGTGATAGCGTTTATCGCTAACGTTGTAATTTATATTTCACTATAGCTGTGTGATTGTTGGCATATACAATTGCCAGATCATCTACATAAACGCTTTTGTGATTTCGGCTGGAATCGCTAATATCAGCTTGTTGATGGCGATCGTGAACAAGGTACCGCTCAAAGGTGAACCTTGCGGTATGCCATTTTCTAGTATTTTCTCTGCTGAATATTCACTGCTAACTCGTACTTGGAAAGTACGGTTGTTCATGTAGTTGCTAACTAATATTGGCAGATTGCCACGAATGTAACTGAAGCATTATTCCATAACGCCAGGTCATATCGAAAAGGCTTCTGCAGGTAAAAGAAGACTCCGACACAATGTTTTCTTTTTATAAAGTTGTTATATATATGATGTTCTCTTGGTTAATCATTTAATCGGTTGTCGAATGATATTATCGGAAACCTGCTTGATATCGAGGTATAATGTTTTCTTTTTCTAAAATCCAAACGAGTCGATTGTTTATCATTCTTTCAAAAAGATTTCCAATAGCGCTCGTCAACTAAATAGGACGATAACTATTTGGATCTGTCAAATGACCTTATTGAAAATCATGCTTAGCAAATTTTAATTCTGACAGTAACTACCATCACTAATATAAATGAATTGTATTTCCTAAATGAAAAAAGGCCAAATATTATTATTATTACTTCCAATTTTTTTTTTAATATCTATTTCAACTTATACAAATATGTAAATACATTTCAAGAAGTGGATGACGAAGTTGATAGAAAATTACTATCTAAATAACCCCCGAGTTAAAAAAAGAGTAGGAACCTCCTCTCATTTCATTTTGTGTAAATTTTTAAATTTTTGTGCAAACATAGTTTAAGATGACGTTATAGAAATAAGTTACATAAATAATATTATTTTACAATGTAATTTTGTTTTTATTTTGCAGTTTATCAACTCAGCAGCCAGTTATCTAATCGTGGCAATACAGTTCGCTTCAGAACTAACCGAGTTTTTTCAAAATTAAAGTCAAAATGAAAAGTCGTTTAAAATAGAAAGGTAAGAAATAATACAAAATTATGTCAACGTATAATTCAATGATGACGACAACATTAAAAGGAAATTTATATGTAGTTTAATATAATTAAAGTAATATCCGCTACCTTACGATAAATATTAACATTATGTATGTTGCACGTGGACATAAGCCACTTTTATCACAGGCTACTAATAAACATGTAAAGTAAAAAAGATTCGCTCTAGTATTATTATTTTTTTTTTTGGTTTATATGGGCATCGACTGCTGTAGTCATTAGCCATCGTCACATTTTTAAATTAATCAATAATCACCGTAAGGCTCGTCATATGTTAGGGTGTAAAGGACCCTAACATGTCTTTAAAATAACACAGAAAAA
>JAAAKQ030311836.1:0-10014 GCA_010016005.3 Zanna intricata
ATTTACCTCGGACGAAGCAGTGAAAGAAGCGATGCATTCCTGGCTCGCAGCTCAACCGAAAATCTTCTTTTATGAGGATATCAAGAAACTTGTACAACGATGGACCAAGTGTGTTGAAAAGCAAGGGGACTATGTTGAAAAATTATGTACTTGTAAGTTTCCTATCTGATTACAATAAAATTTTATAACTATATTGCAGATAATAATTGACTTAACCCTCGTATATATTTTCAGCATTGAGTCAAAACCTCATGTCCCAATTTTTTTAAATTTTCTTGTATGTGGTTTTTTTTACAAAAATAAAACTGAACAGATTACACTTACTCATATATCAACATGAACAAGTTAAAAGAACTGATCTCATTTTGTTTCCTCATACCTTAATTGATCAAAATAAATGATTCATGAACCACCTCATTTTATTAGCAAAGCGAGTATTTTTACAATAAATATGTTTGTAATTAAGTTCTTAATGTGCTTCCATTTTTTTATGTTATCTGTTGTAGTTTAAGTTTAGTAACTTCTTTAATTTTTATAATTTAATTATAATTAGTTAATAATGTAGAAATTAAGTTAAGTATTTTTGAGGTAGCGCACATTTTGTCAAACATTATAGAATGTTGCAAACTTTATTGCAATTTCTTCATGAATGTCTTTGAGCATTGCATGTATTGTTTTCGCCCATATTTTATAATCATTACATAATAATTAATTAGTACTTAACTGTATGATCAAAATCATGGACAAATAATGCTAAACTGTATACTAATTCAGATAACTATTTGAGATACAAGTTTTTTGCATTCACATAAATACAATGTACTTTGATGTTCTGATTTATGAGGTTCCCCCCTCACAATTTTCATTCAATATTTTTATACAAACTTTAATTTTTATTGCACACCTACTGTGGAAAGAAAATTCTGGAGTTAGTTATAAGTTGTGGTTTGATAGAGTCAGAACATGAAATATCACATTCTTGTAATATCCTTCCAAATGAACAAAATATCGTCCAAGACAAAAGCCACGATGTTTCTGTTGACATATTTGATAGTACTGGAAGTAGTTTTCAAGATGAATTAAATGATAATATAATCTAATCTGATTCTGACATTGACACTATTTTTGAAAATTCAGGATTTAGCTATCATCCCAGCGATTCAGATCATCTGTGTCTAATGCTTCATAACAAAGGAACACTAGAATGAATAAAAAAACTGTGGACAATAATTTTTTTAGGTGCTAAAATTAGAGAAGTTTCCTCTCAAATTGTGAATGTGCATAAAATAAAGCTAAAAAAGGAGAAGCAAATCCACATACCTGGAAGAGGAAAAGTCAAAGTTTTTTAAGATGAAAGATGAAGAATATGATGTTCTTCCTACGAGGAAAGATGGCTCAATAGTTTCCATTAAACTTGATTCAAGAGAAATGAAAAACTGTGAGATGCAATTCCAATTTATGTTTAAAATTTAAACAGAAAAGAAAGTGCAATTTAGTTTATGAAGAACAGAGGTCATTCAGTTGATTTTGGAAAGAAATGGACTGGAAGCAAAGGAAGACTTTTGGGTCAACATTAGTCAACAAATCCCCAACAATGCAAAAAACTAAAAACAATTCCAGATGAAAACATAATTTATTTTACAATTTAAAAACTTGAAATCAGTCTGCAAAATAAATTTCTTTCTGCATTGGATCTGGGTGAGTGTATTATTTTAAATTAGGTGAAACAAATGATTGTGATGGAATCTCAGATATTAAAACTGACATTCGAGTATTAAAATTACTTAAAACTACTGGATTTCATGAATTAGCAGTGAGGGGACGCACTGTATATGAGTTCCACATTAGGGAAAAGATTTTCCCTAAACATCCCTGTACAGTGATGTAATTGCGAGTGCTCACAATGAATCATTGAGGCACACAATAAGATAACAGAAGATATGTGTTTTCAAGTTATTAACAACATAAAAGTTCGTATTGAAGAAGTTGCTGGACATGATGTTGGTCATACTGAACATGTGATAAGCAGATCATAATCTCCAGGTATATAACACATATTTTACTTTTCTATATTGCGATTCAGATCAATAATTTTTAACAAAACCAAAAGATCAATTTTTGCACCACTCTATATATTATTTTTGTTATTAAGCCTACATTTTTCTAACACTCACCAAAACAGTTAAATAGTTTGCCTCCAAATTAATTTTTGTATGTTTTATATTAATGCTGTTATAAAGAAATCGAGAGGTCTTTTTTGTTTGAAATTGTAGTATTTAAATTATCTTATATGATTGATTAATTAATTGGTATAGATTTTTTTTTTTTTTGTTAGTGTTGTTTGGAAAATATTTTCATTTGTTACTGATTTTATAGTGTTAAGATTATATAGTGCATTTATATGGATTAAAATACTTAAGTAATATTTTTTATACTTTCTATATTCTAGTATAAGTTTAATAATTAATGAGTTTAACACCTCTTACCTACCAGTACTTTATTTATTTCACAACCTCATAAGTCATGATAGTCATGCATCAGTTAGTAATAAAAACTAGTATCTTACATTCTTTACATAAATTAGAAAAATATCAAGAGATTTATAACTATTATTTATCAGTTATAATTCATTTTTAGAATGCATTATATACCAAAACATATCTAGATTTCACAAAAAGTTAAGTATTTAATAAGTTTTTTTTATTCTCCTGAAATAAATAGTTACTGAAGTTATATGGTTTTGATTTAATGCCACTGACATATATATATATAAATACATATATGCACATGCATGCACCCATACACACACATAAAATTTTATATCATAACAAAATAAAATGATAAATAACTGAAATCAGCACCCATTATCACATTTTACTAGTTAACTTCAAAATTATAAATATTAGTGATATTAAAATTATTACTCTCAGGCTTTTAGATGCCTCCTCCTATTGAGCCTCATTCAAATGCTAGGAAAAGATGTTTAAAATTAAGTAAATATCCGGGCAAAGATTAAATTTAATTTACTCCACGGTTATCATAATTACAATACAATCATGTATCTAAATCCACTACTATCAACTCTCAATAAATAAGTTATCTTTTTTTTTTTTTTTTTTTTTTTTTTTTATTACTTACTTTTTACAATTATTACATTATTTATAAAGCTGGTTGAATGGCAGTACTAATAACAAACTTCCTCTTTGAACTTTATTCTCAATTGTTTACTTTTATAATAATTCTTAAGTAAAATTTTAATTTAGTGAAACGTAAATAAACTAATTATCGGTATAATAAAAATTTATTACATTTTAAAGGACTTGTGTTTTCATTTAATTTTTAATTACACACACACATATATATATATATATATATATATATGAAACCACAAATAATAAAAGTTACTGTAAAATAAATATTCAAATGAATATTAATTAGATTGGTGAATGAGAAGATGAAAATAAGATAAGTAACAATAAACAAATAATAATGACTAGATAACTAAATAATTAACTACTACCTGTCGTAAAAATATGGGTAATATGTTTTATGTTGATAGTTTATATTATTTAAGTAAAACGGCAATGATGAATTCGGTGGTAAGTACGTAGTTGTCGTCGTCATCAAAGATTTATCTGATGATAACAGAGTCACTGAATAAGTAATAATGTGATGCTACGTTATAAGTCGAGGAGAATGTAAACCTTCAACTTGTTTATCGATCGGTGGACAGTGACTGCTACCCGGTGGACCCCAATCATGTAATCCACTTGAGTTCGCCAATCTGTGCGTTAATCTGTGTGCTATTGAAAAACCACCACTTCCTTCTAATTGTGTTAAAACTATTATCACTTGTCTGTAAAAACAAAAAATTCATAAGCATTATATGGTATATTTCATTTAAAATTTATAAAATTTTGTTTAGAGTATAGTAAAACGTTGGAAAAATGTGGGAGGGATCTGTTCTGAACAAAAAAAACTTGCAGATGTAAGAGAATTATATTTTTTGATTTAAAATAAATAACTAAATTCTTTTATAAATAAGTTTACAACCAAGAATTTATCTAATTTATTTTAATTTAATCTTCTTAATCAGAAGCCTTTTTTCTTGACCGTAAAAAAGTTGAACTGCTGATCTCATCAGTTATTTTAAAATAACTGCTTTCCGCTCAAAGTATGACCAATGTCTAGTAAAAAAGCAAGAATTAAGAACACTTCATAACATTGCCACCTAGGTTACTCGGTAAAACTGTTTGCTTTCTTATAAGCTGTGAAAAAGATACCTTTTTCTTATCAATGAACCAGACAACTTCATTGGTCATTTCACAATAGCACTAATATATTATCCTTCGCCAAAGGATATTTACCAAGTTGGTCAAATGAAATATTTACTGTAAATAAAGTACACAGCAATATGCGTCCCTGAACCTATAAGCTGATGGATATTTATGGTCAAATGGTTAGTGGTAAATTTTACAGCAAAAAGCATGCTAAATCATCAATCGTCAACATGTATTTGGATCGACGTTATGATTTCGCAGAAGGTATCATCGCATCAAGGTTAGCGGGAAGCAGTTTCTGCACGTTCAGATCTGTACATCAGCGAAGCGGCATGGATGTTTATGGTGTGAGTTTGGCGTGCGACTGAAGAACAGCTGACCAACACAGCCTGAGGTCAAGCGTCGTTTTTTGAATCATCGTTACAGTAGTACATGCCAAAATCGCCACGCCTTACCAGTTACACGTGTGACCTCGAACTTCAGTTAACTGTGACCACACACCCAGCATCTTATTTATCACAATATATATGTCAAATAAAATAATTATTATCTCAATCTGTGTATGTGTATGTGTAAATAGCTTCAAAACCTACATGTGCAGTAGCAGCCATCGCCTTTACAGCTATACATGCCCAAATACCAGACTCAATAAAGATGTGGCTTGGTTAACGGACCCAACCATTTCAGAGCATAATACTAACACACTTCTGTATGGACATTACAGTTTGAAACAGACAGAAGAGGGTGATGACAAAAACTTGTTACCATGTAAGAAACAGGGACTTGAAAGATTACCGCATCTAGTCGCTCGTGACTATTTTTAACTGAATAATCATTGATCCTGTTAATATGCAGTGGAACTGATAGTGTTAGCGTAACATATTTATTTATATCAATCATCTGTTTGCAACAATAAGTTAATATTATTCACATTAGTTGCTGTAGATAGCTTGGAGCGCTACAATAAATAATACTGCAAGTTGTGAAGTGTAATCAGTAATTCATTATCTATTAAAAAAAATTAATCTGTTGCTCATATTCATAGAGAAATTATCAATGTTTATAGATCCAGTGTTATGTCCAAAGGTAAGTTTGTCAGTGGTGTTTGTTTGTTCATGGAGGAAGAACAAATATTCATGATGAAGAAAGTAGTGGTTGCCTGATTGTCATCGCAGATAATTGACTGAAATTGTGAATGCAAAAATCCATGAAAACAGAAGGCTTACTGTTTCTCAATTATTAATTGAATGTCCTTTTTTTTGCAATCAATAATTTATAACATTTTAACTGAAAAAACTGGGTTACAGAAAATTGTGTTCCATATGGGTAGTATAGTAAAGTTGTAAACAGAAACACACAAACATTTTGCTTCAGCTCAAACATTATTGAGACACTACAAAAATGAAGGTGAGAATTTATAAAAACAATTGTGACCTGTTGAAACGTGAATATCTTATTCAAATGTTGAGACAAAGCAGCAATCAATGCAATGGAGTATTCATCATTACAAAAGCCCAAAAAAGTTTAAGCAAGAAAGTTCAATGATAAAGCTTGTGGCTACAGTTTTTTGGGATACTGAAGGGATATTGCTGATTGAATTTCTTGAACGTGGAAAAACTGTTAATGTTGATACACACTGTAAAACCTTAACGAAACTTAGAAATTCAAAACAAAAGGCATGGAAAGTTAACAGATGGGATCTTGTTTCTCCATGATAACGCACCATCTCACACGACAAACAGACCACTGAACAATTGTGATGATTTCGTTGGGAAATCTTTGAACATCTGTCTTATAGTCCAAATCTTGCAGAATGATTATTACATTTTTCTCTATTTAAAACAATGACTTGGATTACAGAAGTTTGAAGATGATGAGGAATTGCAAAATAGAGTAATTAATTGGTTTAAATCACATGTGGAAAAATTCTTCAGTAATGGATTAATGAAGCTGGTAAGCCAATATAAAAAATATATTGCAGGGAATGGCAAATATGTAGAAAAATTATATATATATATATATATATATATACACAAAGTTTATTTTGTTATTAATAGTTTTTCTATTTTGCTTACTTCAATTTTTAGATCAAAATGACCCTACTGAAAAACATGCCTCACACTATTTCTTCCCCCACTTATAAATTACAACTCTTTCAGTTACTTTAATATCCATTTTCAGTGACCCAGGTACTATTTTTTTAATTCCTTGTATGAAGTAAAGTAAGTATTATGATCGTAAAAAAGTTTGGTTTTCAGATTTCAACGGAAATATCCATTTTTACCTTCTCTGAATCCATTTTGACTAGTTTCAGCATGATGTCTGTACATACATACATACATACATACTGTACGTTATATATTGCATAACTCAAAAACGACTAGGCCATAGGATTTTGAAATTTTAGACTTAGGACTGTTGTAACATTAATTGTGCACCTTCCCTTTTAATTGTAATGGACTGAACCACAAGTGTCCAAAAAAGTAACATAAGTGGAAATTATTTTCATTGGTTCCAGAGTTATAGGCAAATGAAATTTTAATTAATGAAATATTTGGATCTTACAAGGAAAAGGTACATCAGTTCGAATCAGACTTCCCTTCCTTTAATCCAAATATACTGATTTATTTATAATTATTATCTCCGATTGTAAAAAATATTTTTATGGTAGATAAATAATAAATATGAGAAGTTATTAATGAAATTAAATTTTACATACTTTTCATTTTAAGAAAATGTGTATATGTAATTTAATAGGTGTACAAGGAAGTCATGTGGTGTCCACATTAAGTTTTTTTTTTTTTATCTTGAGATAACATGAAGTTGCTAAAAGTGTTTAAAGTGACAAAGACATGTAATGCGATAAAGTTTATTAGATTTGAACTGTGTCTGTTCATTTAATATGTAATTAATCTTTTGTGTATTAGTTTACGACATAATCTACAAGAATTTCTAGCACTTTCTGAACTAGATATTTTATTGTTTACATAGGTGTATTGAATAGTCTGTGCACCAAGGTTCTAAACATTGAGTGATTTGAGATGTTATACACCTCTTGTCTGTTAGTAAAAAAAAAAAAAAAATTATATAATTCCAGTTTAGTTTATCATTAAAACCAATATTTTATATAATTCACCGCTGACCATCAAAAACAATATTGTAAGTAATATTGTTAAAAGGATTCTGCGTTGAATTTGTTTATTTTTCAAAACAATGCTCTGTAATAGTCTTTTAAAAAAATTACAAAGTTTGTTTTAGTTTGATTTTATTTAAATTTTGTGAGTGATATTATTCAATACCTTGGCTTGAAGTTATGCTTTTTATAAAGAAAAATATCAAGACTTATACGCATACTACATTCTACAAACTGAGGGGCATATAAAGTAAAAATATAAATGCCAAAAGCAAAATACTGCATTTTGGAGATTGGTTCCTTTTTTACTTATTAATAGCTAATGATCACAGCAGTCAAAAAGAAATGAAAAGGAAAAAGATGAAATCAAATTTCAGAAGAGTATAAAAAAAATGTATACATTACGCAGAGAAATATTATTACCTGTGTAAAGGAGGTACAGAATCAACAGTTCTCAATTCCCCTCTAGTTGATACAACATTATAACTCTCTTGGCAATCACATTTGACATGAATCCACTTATTTTCATGCCTATTTTCAACCATTACCACCAAACCAGCCCAACCTTTAGTCAAATAATATGCAGTCATGCCTTCACGACCCTACAAAGGAAAAAAACATAAAACTGGTATTTTTAACTGAAACACATAGAAAAAAAAAATAAAAAAAAACCATTGAATTATATAACGAAGAAAGTAATTTTTTAAAAATCAACAAAAATTAAATTATATAATTTTCTGAATTGTTCTGAAAACAATGAAGCTATCTTGCATGTACTTAACAGGACGTTATGTACAACATTGTGTTTTAAAACTGGAACCTTTGCTTTAAAATAATTTTTAACAGGAAAATATATAATCTCAAAAGTTGCTAATGTTCATAACAAGAAGAAACATTCTTGTATCCTTTCAAATAATAACTACAGTTATGTACTTAAGTAAAATTAGTGAAATAGTCTCACATATATTCATCAGAATATTCATAGTCAAAATAGTATTAAGTATCAAAATAAGTATATTCATCGGTGAACAGCAAATAAATGCCAAATTCTGTATTTTGCTTAAAAAATTTCCATTAGACATTTATTTTGCTTGAAAAATCATACGGTGGAATGGCAATGACAGAAACATGAGTTGATGAGAACGTTGAAGATGGTACCTATTATTCAGGAAAAATAACAAAAACATTAAGTATTCTAAGAGAAAGAGGATTCTGCTTAAGATTTAATATCAAAAACTGGAATGGCAATGTAACCACAGAATTCAATGGCTTGAAAAAGTATCATATTTGTGAACACAATGTTCCGTAAATATCGTTTGCAACTCACAAATAAATATTAATGAAACTGGGAAACTTTAAAATAAAAGTAAAAATTTTCTGAGCACAATCACGGGACAATTTAAAAAAAAAAAAATGATCTGCAGATTAAATCCGTTGCAATGGAAACTGATAAAATATCCTGCAACAAGAAAATGTAATTTGGAAAGAATGAATTTAAAACTTTTTATTCATGGGCTATTAATTATAAATAAAATTCTAGCAGCCTAAACAATGGAGAAAGAAATTACGTCAATATCTTTCATCCTCTACAGTATACAATCAGAATTGTCCGTTTTGAAAAAACAGAGAATGAAAAATTGGGTTCTTTTGAATAACAACGTACCAATATACAGATCAATGTGACCAAAAACTATGTTCTACAAAATGCTATAATGTCTAAATATCTGATCTACTCTAATGACATGGCAACAATTGATATTTACATGATTTCTAACTTGAAATATATTAAGAAAGGAAAATACTATGATAATTATAAACATGAGATATAAATAAAAGTAGCTGAAGATTCTATGTAGCTGAAGGTTCTTGGAAACATTTCCAAGAATGTTTCTAAAAATTCATGAACGTTAACAGGCTGAAAGAAACTAGTTTGAGGAAATTACTATTTATAGCTTTTATTATTTTACACAGTTTTGTAAATACATTCCAAAAATTTTTAGAAGCTCTACATTGTGTATGTTAATTATACTATACGACAACTCAATTGGATATTTCAATAGCCGAAATGTATAACAAATGTAGCCAAATATAGAACTTTATAATCAATAAGGCCTCTTATATTTTTTTATAGATGAGCAGTGAAATTTGTATTTCATAATGACTTACATAAAATTAATTACATTATAATAATATTTTAAGTGGTTATCTCTTGTACTGTAGCAGTAACTACATCCTTAATCATGGGTACAAATTAAATTGGCTTTATATTTTGATACTAATTCTATTTTCGATTAAATCTAAAATATATAACAATTTTTTTTTTTTTTTTTAAGGGATTAGTTAAAATTTTTCAATTTTTTTTGTTGTAATCTTTTTTGTTGTACAAATATAAATTGGCTTTATATTTTGATACTAATTCTATTTTCGATTAAATCTAAAATATACAATGTGTTTTTTTTTTTTAAGGGATTAATTAAAATTTTTCAATTTTTTTTTGTTGTAACTGTACCTTTAGTAACATCAAGAAATGAATGCATGAGAGTAATGACGTCATTACTCTCATTTATTACATTCAATATGTTTCTGTTGATTACGTATTAT
>JAAAKQ030311847.1:0-10014 GCA_010016005.3 Zanna intricata
ATACCGGTGTTCTTTGGTGGTTGGGTTTCAATTAACCACACTTCTCAGGAGTGGTCGACCGGAGATTGTACAAGACTGCACATCATTCACATTCATACACATCATCCTCATACATCCTCTGAAGTAATATCTTACGGTAGTTCCGGAGGCTAAACAGATAAAGAAAGGGTCAGAATTTCATATTTGAAAAATTAATCTCGTCTACAAAATGAATAGAAACCTCTCTCCCATTTACATAAAAAAACTATATATTTCAAGCCTACCGATTAACGTATATTTAATATTTAAGAAAACAATTAAAGAAATAAAATAATAGCTTTTAATCTAATATTCCAAATTTTTTTTTCTTTTGTTTTTTTTTACAATAAAACGGACGTTTTATATAAGAAAGACTAATATTTTTATAACTTTGAATAGGCAATAATTAATATTATTCGTAATTTAACATATTCTTGAAAACACACACACACACACACACACACACACACACACACACACACACACACATATACAGGTTATTTTGAGTGTTTTAAATATTTTTTTAAGTTTTTAGACGGGATATGTATTTTGATTTATACATACGTTTAATATCTAATTGATACGTTTAATCTAGTTCGGCTTTGAAATTTAATAACGTATTTTAATTTACATGTTGGAAAGAAGTAGAAAATATAGACGCGTCCATTTCGGCATAGGTATCCTAGTTTACGGTTGTCAATTTATTATATCTACGGTTCTAAGGATAAAAATCATCGCCCTCTTTTGCGTTACTTCACGTTATTTAAAATTTTTTACGGTATTAATTAATTTTTTTAGTACTGATTCAATCCGATTATAATTGCTCATAATTGGAGTTATAATTTTACCATTAATGAGGCAGCGTTAAAAAATGAACCATAAAAATTCTACTACTTCATGAAATGTAAATACTGGTGAAACAATATTTATTATAAGTTTCACTTATTTTTATTATTATACTCTTATAATGATAAAAAATAGATATATTATTTTTAAAACGTGTTTTCTCAATAAAAATATTAGCGCCTTCAAATATTTAAAAAGATTTACTTTAAAAAATAAAAAAGGGACCTAACAATCTAT
Source organism: Zanna intricata (assembly GCA_010016005.3). Taxonomy (NCBI): domain Eukaryota; kingdom Metazoa; phylum Arthropoda; class Insecta; order Hemiptera; family Fulgoridae; genus Zanna; species Zanna intricata. Next base: position 1,102 of record JAAAKQ030311847.1, read on the forward strand.
TAAAATATACGAATAACCAAATTTTAAACACAGAATAAACACAGTGATTGGTCTTTCTTCTTTCCGATAAAATCCCTATGCACGTATTGAAGTTAAGAGACTGAAGGTTATTTGCTGTTGTCTTATAACAGGAGCAGCAATCTCAGCGGGATAACACGCAGGTCAAGTTTAATCTTTGATAACCACAAAATCTAAAGGAGCTTTTTTTAATACAATAAGGAATTATTTTTCATAACAGACGATAAAATTACATTAATTTTTTTTTTACTATTTTTTTAAAGCGTTGTTGGGGAAAAACGTGGAATACTGGTGTATTTTAGTTTTTTTTTATTCGTAGTAGATGGTGATTAGAAAAAACATTAATGAAAAAAATAACAGCTTAATTTAGGGTTCTATTAATGAATAAAAGAGAAAAAATTATTACATCCGGATTCTAAGACAATGGTCAGTTCCCGTCTAAAGTTACGGAAACAACAAAACTATTCAGTCTTGTCTTTAAGACTCTAAAAATGTAATTTCTATTGTAATTATTTCGAATGTAAAATTTGTTTCCGTTTTGGATTTCTTCTGGTAAAAAGTCTCGCTTAAAAATATTGTTCGAAATAAAAAAATTCTTAAGTATCTTTCGGTTCAAAAGTAATTTAATTCAAATTATTATTAAGTAAAAAGATGCTGCTATCGGTAAAGAATTTCCCTTAACATCTAGGGAAAATGTCTGTCTTCTTTCGTCAGATAATAACTTAAGGTCGTACTTGACTAAAAATAACTCTTTGGGTGCGCAAAAAAAAAGGAAGGGAACTAAACCGTGGAGGAAGGGAACCAAGTAACCGCGTTACTTGGTATCAGGTTTTGACATCATCGGATAGCACTATGGTTATACATATATGTACGAGATGCGGTGTACGGTTTAGTTGATTTCGTGTAAAACATAAGTAGCTCCTAAAACGAAAAATCCGCTCAAAAAAAAAGTGACCGTCCGTGCTTGGTCGTTACAAAAAGCTAAGAGTCAAGTCAGTTAACGTCGTTTTCTTCTGCAAGAATTTATTGTCGCACGTCTGCACATTAAAACGGCTGCGTTTAGCCTCATATTCTTTCACTCTCGCATCGCAGGGATATCGGTCGTACCGAGAACTTATTCCCAAAAAAATTAAGTAAAGTTACTCTCAGAGAAAGTAACTATAACTTATAACTCTTGCACCTAAGAAGTTTTAAGCCTACAAGCCATACATTAATATCACGGACCAAAGTAAATATTTGTAAGAGAGCTTTACGTTCTTTATATATCGTGTTTACAACGCCTAGAGTAGCAGATTTTATGACAGTACTAACAATTACTTCGATTAAAATATTAAAAGTCGCTACGACTAAAACGAACAATATACATTAATGATATATCCTATCGGATGAATCAGGCGGTAATGATGATAAGAAAAACATCTCTATATAAACGTACGCTTCATTTAAGGGTTTCTTATTCTCTTTTCTTTCTTTTTCTGCTTGGCCTCCGGAACTAGCGTAAGGTATTACTTCAGAGGATGAATGAGGATGATATGTATAAATGTGAATGAAGTGTAGTCTTGTACAATCTCAAGTCGACCACTCCTGAGAAGTATAGTAATTGGAACCCAACCACCAAAGAACACCGGTAACCACGATCTAGTATTTAAATCCGTATAAAAATAAAATAACCTTCGTTTAAGGGTTTAAAACATTAAAATTAAAAGAAAAAAGTTAAAATAATTTAGAGTCGATGATAACCGTCGGAAAAGCGTTTACTAATATCCATTCAGCTAAAAGAATCTAACCCACCGGGTTGGCCTAGTGGTTAAACTCGTCATCGCAAATCAGCTGATTTTGAAATTGACATTTCTAGGGTTCAAATCCTACTAAAGACATTTACTTTTATACGGATCGTGGATACCAGTGTTCTTTGGTGTTTGGGATTAAATTAACCACACACCTCAGGAATGGTCGACTTGAGACTGTACAAGACTACACTTCACTTCATTTACATCCAAACATATCATTTTCATTCATCCAGTGAAGTAATACCTTACAGTGGCTCCGGAGGCTAAACAGAAAAAACCAAAAGGATAGAATGGAGTGAATAATAATTTTACAATATCCCTTCTATTTTTTCGATAGACATTAACTTAATTACATCTGTTGTATATTATACAAATATGGGAGTACCTGCTGCAGACAAGGTAACTGTATAGTTTTCTTTTATATTAAGGTTAATTTTTGATGGTATTCTAGTAACACTGTTCCAAGAAATAAAATATGATTAAACAGTTTCTCTCACCGCGCGATATCCGACTCGGAAATACGAATACCGCGAACTTTTGAATCGACCTCAGATCGCCAAAACTTGAAGTTCAGTACTACGGTAAGGGATTTTTTCCCTTACCGTTACCTTACCCTTATTTGTGGGAACGAAGGAAACAAACTTTTTTTTAAGAGACGTAAATGAATGTTAGTTTTGTTATACTGAACTAAATCTAAAACTTTATTGTATATTGTAGATCGAACTAAACCGAAAATTGTTCTCCGTAGAAAAATATTAAAAGACGTTTACGGTCTTTATAAAATCCACATTTGAAGATCTCGAAACTGGAATTTTTTCGACTAGTAAAACAAAACACCCTTCTTCAGAATACCTGGCTTCTGATGGAACATTTAATAAATATACTGTCGACTTAGTTTTTCCAGGTCGTGTTGAAGCTAAATAAAAATATTATTATTGCTGTTGCTAACGTAGAAATTAGAATCGATCGGTCTACAAGTAATAGTAATAAAATAATAATTTTCGGTAAAAGCCTGTGCGTGATGCAAAAAGATTAAATAGACATGGCGCATCTGTCTTGGTCTTTTATCGAAAAATGTTAGAACTTAATGGGTCTACGTAGTTATTTTTTGAATTACTGATAATATTATCATCAGATCCGTAAATCACAGACCTCGATTTATCTAGAGATAATTTCTCACGTCTCGTATAAGAGAAAACACGAAGTTAAATAATATTTATATCGTCACTTTCTTCCAAATAATTATTAACGGTTATTCTAGCAGTTAAAACCTATAAATCTAGTAATTTGTTTCGTTTGATGAATTCGAATCAGAGAAATTTACAACAAAATAATTTATAACTGTCGTAAAATAAAAAAGTAGAAAATGTATTTTTGATCATTATTATTTAATGTTAAGTAGGAATATAACAGAAGAAAACATAAAATAAATTAAAGGAATATCATATTAGAAATACACGATTCCTAACTGAGATGTTGAAGTTTTAATTAAAATCAATTTACAAAGAACCTGTAATAAATTAATAACATAGTTTAAAATTTAACATCTAACACCGATGTGTTAAATCATTAACTCGCCAGTATTTATGAACTATAGTAAACGACCAAGAAATTCAGATTTAAAAAAAACTCCCGTAATTTTCCGTTAGGCTGAAAATAAATTTTTATCCATTTTCGGACTTAAAAGGGTAATCGATGTATTGTTATAGGCTACTAGTAGCGCTACATCTTTGTTGATGACTAAACGTTAACAGTTCGTTTCAAGATGACAATGAAGGTTATGGTCTAATTTTATTTCCAGATCGTTTTTCTGTCAGTCTATCCGATTTCTTTTCATTACCGATGTTAAAATTAAAATAAAAAATCATTAAAACTTAATTGTCTGACAGCCTTTTAACCTTAACACTGTTGTGAAGCACGCAAAAATATCCTAAACAGGTACCCTATTAACTGCCTGGTAATTAAATTTTCCTTACTATTGTCGCTATTTGAGCGTTATTCATTTTATATGCGTTATCATAGCGTTGTCGTCGGAAGGAAGACTTTACAATTCACGTTAAATTTTCTAACTGCTATTTTTTATCAGGAATATTAAAAGAGTCAAAATAAACAAAAAACTGGTACGTTTATTTCGTTTGAGAGAATAAAAATTATATGAAATAATTAAGAATATTCATTACTAACAGTTATAAAAAAGTATTTTAAAATAACCGCTACAAAAAGGAAAAATGTTGCAAACATCTACATAGCAATTTAGACTACCCGGTTTTGGTAAAAACGTTTTCCTATAATAATAAAGTTATCGGGCGGTCTTTAAAACTGCTACGGCGTCGTGCTACTCATAAGACAATGCATCCATCCATTAATCATTTTCTTACTAGATTTTTTTTTTTTGGGGGGGGGGAGTCGTGATGAAGGAATGCCATTTACGCACGCCACTACGGATATGTCGGGCTCGGACCCAGGACATTAACCGTCCCAGACTAGCTAACAAGCTAACAGGCTCTGCCAAGGTGTTGTTAGGCATAATATAACCTTCCTCATACCGACTAAACCTCCCATCACCGCTCTTCTACGCCCCGAGACCAGACCCGCAATTAAGCATGACACAGTCTCGGCGGGAATTGTCCGTCCCACTTGCTGTCGAAAATCTTCTTCCTGTGGCTATGAACCAGTCTCACACGACCTTCGGACTCCTCTCTTGATCTTCGTGTTCCTTCTCCCATCTTCTACTGCCCTTCTGGTGTTCTCCTTTAATTATAAATATTCCTTTCACTCACCCAGCCATTCTGTCATTTATTCTTACTAGAGTTACCGTACAATGTCCTTACTAGTGCGAAATGTTTTATCAGTATTCAATTAACGAATATCACGTTTCATCCGTGATTTTATAACGGTTGTTTTCATTATTATTTACTTTTCTCATTTGGCTTATCAAAACGAGAAAACCGGTTTCTTTTAATTTAAAAAAAAAATACTGGCTGAAAAACAGCTATTTCTTTAAAACGGCCAAAAACCAGAAAAACATCAGTCCGAAGAAACCCTTATTGGGCGAGGACAATGGAAAATTATAGCTTATTACAAAGTTTCAACTTATATTTTTAGAATCTTTTGCGCATTTTACACGGACGTAAGTCACTTTACGTTAAAAAGTAACACAAAGCTATAATTTTTGTTTAGTTTCTTCATGAATAATTTCAGTAGTCATAAGAATCAACATACTCGTATGTTACAGAAAAACAAAATATTTTCTAACCTCATTACGAAGCAAGTTATTAATTTACAAATTCGTCGGCAAGGATAGACCACGATTAGAATACAGGTATATATTACTATAATGGAAAGTTAGCAATAATTTTTGGGTAGTTCAGTTTTACTTACGATTTTAACGTGATTTTTTTTTCAATATTTCTTCTAGGAAAAAGCAAACTTTACGGGTACATTTTTCATTTGTAAATAGCATTACTTTATTGATTTTTATTTTCGTAAAATAAATAAATTTAAAATAATAAATAAAACAGAAGAAACAAAAGTTAACTTAAAAATTCATTCAGTAAAAAAAGAACAGCAAGATTTTAGAAAGCAATGATAAAGTATTAATAGAACCAAAAAATCTACTTTGTAACATTCGGTTTTAAATTGTACGAGTTAAAAGATTAATGATACACAGCACTTCAAAGAAACTCATCAACTAAAATATGACCTGACGTGCATTTCACTTATATAATATTTCATATAAAGATAAGAAAAACTGTTTAGTGTACATCCCGGTGGGTAATTCGAATTTAATTTTGACTGCGGCTTTGGATAACTTTTATGCTGGTACTGATTACGCTCACGGAAGTAGAAGCAATAAGTTCCATTATTAGTAATACAAATTTAAATTTCAATAAAGACATCAAACGTTCGTGAAAACTTAGCCGTTGTTAGCGTACGTTTCCTAAACTTTTATACTGTAAGGACTGTTCAATTTAAAGTTTTTGTTCGTTCGTTTAATATTACAATTTTTTTTTAAAGTTGTACAATTCTTTATTTAAATTAAAATTTAAACATTTAGCAAATAATAGTGAGGAGAAGTTAACGAAGACATTCGTGATTGACGGAAAAATGAAGATATTGTTTTTTTGTTTAAAAACAGCCACGTTTAATCTATGTGATCGAACAAAACACGTCGATCTGACTTACCTAACCGTTCATTGAAGTCGGGACATGAAAAACCGACCGGGCGATTTATTGTAATAGTGAGAATTTTCGTTTTTGGTACTTCAGTAACTACTATTATTGTGTTACTTGAAGCTACACCGGGGCTCGGTGTTTGAAATATATTCGATTCAGTTACTAATCCGTCAAAGTTTATAAAGCCTAAACACAAAAATGTGGGTTTGTTCTATTACAGACGCCTGAAATAGCGTATCGGGACTGCTAATATGGGGTAAAATCTTTACGCCGTAAAAATGAAGAATTTAATTCACTACATTATTTACTCTATAAAATCAATTTCAGTAAGTCGATTTTTCAGATAATCGATACTTCATTGTGTACATTATATCCGCGATTATATTAGAAGGGATTAAGGAACTCGCCTTTACCCGCAATGTAACTGATTTCCAGGTTCAGATTTTTATACGACTACTGGATGAGAAATACAATTGTCGGATAACTCGTAGATAGCGCCACTTCCAACAAAACAAAAACAGTAGGTCCGCATAACTGTAAATTTGTTGGCATCCAGTTAAAATTCAAAGGAAGTAACTAAGAAAGAAGGTGTCAAAAATAAGGAAAGGAAAATATTCTGCGGGGTGATCTACCCAGAGAATGCGAGAATATACAAACGAACTCTAGCCGAATGGGTGGTTGGAGGCTCCTTCGGTCAGCGAGCATTCATCCCATCAATAATTCTGCTGGAAGTCTAAGGTCTAGTTACCTTTACCCAGAACGGGAGCAACACATTACCGAAAAACGAATTTGTTTTAATTCAAATTTATGTAAACGGCAAAACTTAATGTAACTTATAAATTGTTCAGTCAGACACTCGAAGCAGGATAATTTCGTTCATTACACCAAAGATTCTCAAAACGTTTGGCAAGATGATGACAACGATTTTCTTAAGAAAGCTACCTATTGTAATGGATACAATGATTCGACTTCTGGAAAATTTCGACATATTTTCGCGTTTCACATTCCCTAGTCCGCAAAACCACCGTTAGTTGAAAAGTTTATATATATATATATCACTTTCTTGTGGAGACGATAACTACGGTAATTTTATGCCAATCACTTTCAAATTGATACATAAAATATAACGATCCAAAATCTCGATCGAGTTCATGGGGTGAAAACGGGAGAGGTTAAAAAAAAATCGTTGTAACTTTCTTATTAAGTAAAATACTGATTTCGTTTAAAGTTCCTATTATTATTTGGATAAGGGCCTAAAAATTATCTAAGTAAAGTGTTTTGATATCACCAACCATTAGCCTAGGGGAAGAAAAAATGGGGCTTCGTAGACAAACAAAATCATATATCTCTTAATAGGCCCAGTATTGAATCGGTTTAAAGTGGTCGTTAGTTCTCTAAACATTACCTAAACCTTTTGATTGAAAAGAATTTTTATATGACCAACCCTTACGGCAAGGGATGACCAAAATGTTCCTGGAATTGTAAGAAGATGGGGTTTGTCGTTTGCTAAACATGTGAAACATTTTTCACATGCAACCATTGTCGAATCGACTAAATTTGAAATTATTCTTAATTCTAAGGTGGATCTTTTTTATCCTCTACTTAGCACCGGTGAAATCTACCTCCGCCTTTCGGAGTGCCGAAAGGGATCCTTTTTATAAGAAGCATCAAAGGATAATAGTGAACGAAATGAAATAATTTTTATTGTTATTGAAACCTATGATAATAACTGTAAATATTGTTGTCTAAAAGTAAAAATGAACCTATGAAGTTATGGTGCCGAGCGACAGGGGGAATTAAAGGATAATTATTTATGTAATAAAATTAATCGTAAAGATGTTTGGTTAGTGGTAAAAATTTCTGAACTGCCTTACACGTACTCAAACTATCCGAACAGAATTTGACAGAAATGTTTTAAAGAAATATTGATCTGCAAAAGTGAATTCGATTTTAACGATTTAAGTTGATGTTAAAAGAGAATTTGGAAAGAAAGATAGTCCGATAACAATAAATGTGTACTTCAATTTATAAAGATAATTTTATTAGAAACTAAACAATCGGGTCAAGGGATCGATTAATTTAGAGTAGAATTAACATTTGAACCTGGGCTCGATTAGACGATTTTTTTTTTTTTTAATTAACGGGTAATCCTATTTTAGTGAGGATAGAGAAGTGGAAACAGTTCCTTTACTAATACGTTTACTGTTTTCTTTCTTTTGTAACGATTTACATGAATCGTAAAAATCTCATTCCGTGTAAACCGTGTCAAAGAAAGAAGCTAATCATTTATATAAAAAACAATAATAATAATAAACAAATAAATGAATTACGTCGCTCTGTTTTTTTTATTGTCTTTGTTATCGTTAAAATTTAGCAATATTAGATACTTTTTTTAAGAATTTATATAATATAATTGTGCAATGGGTTTTTTTCTTCAAACCATTAATACATGATGTTAGTTGCATTTCCTAATTTAATGTTTTTATATCATACAGTAGTAAACAACTGTAAAATATCTATCGTATAAAACTGTAAACATCTCTAAATCAACATGAGTCGTTTATTTGTAGGAAACGTATTTCATTTAAACACACACAATTTTCATTTATCCATTATTACTAATTAACTTTCTTTTAAATATAATTTTTTTTTTTAATATTGATTATCAGATGATAGAATATCTGAACATTCAATAACCCTAACAAAGTTTACGATGGCCTTCCTTTCGTAAACTTATCCTAAATTAGTATTTTAAACGAGCCGACCGGGCTGTTCTAGTGGTTAACGCGACATCGCAAATCAGCTGATTTCGAAGTTGAGAGTTCCAAGGTTCAAATCCTAGTAAAGATGTCTTATTTTTATACGGATTTGAATACTAGATCGTGGATACCGGTGTTCTTTGGTGGTTGGGTTTCAATTAACCGCACTT
>JAAAKQ030311858.1:0-10014 GCA_010016005.3 Zanna intricata
AGAAAAGCTGCAGAGGCTAGGGCCGTGGGGACGCCAACCCCCAAAGTCTTAAAGAATAAGACTCCCCGTCGGGGAAGTAATTAAAATGATCACTCCTGATCTGCAGTTGCAGATGAACAACTGGACCATGGAAGAGCATACAACTGTGCTTTGAATATAACGGAATCCACACAGAAGATAAGCTGCACCTACCCTAATAATTTTGTAACTAGTGTAAAGGAACTTCCCGCCCACCCCATACATATACTGTTTAAATTCTAAATATATTCATAATTAATAAGAATTTAAATATAATTTAATAGTACACAGGATTAATATGAATTTAAAAAAGATTAATTTCAGTAACGTATATTACATAAATATTAAGTTTTCAGAACTCATATTTTTTTATAATTGTAAAAAAAATAATAGAAAATGACAAACCTCGTACAACGCAGTCTCATTACGGATTCAAATCCAATTTTCCTGGTGAGATATCTTTCAAATGTTCTTTTTAATGAATTAACTTGTACAGTGTTAACTGAACGGAAAAGTGGAAAATGATACATACAACCTCCTGAAAATCTAGAAATACCAGCTGTAAACAAAACGATTAAATGAGTTAACATTCTTTTATTTTAAAAAATTCATAAAAAAACCTCAAATTAACAACTTACTGGATAAATCACTAACTGTGACTCAATCAGCAATGTTACTGATTAAAACTTGAATTAATAATAATCAATCCAAAGAGCTCTGGACAGCTGACAACATATCATTTTACCATCCCTATTAAACTTACTTTTGTAGCAATTTTTATGAAATCAGTTAATGAATTGCTAATGAATAAACATTTTCTGCAAGCCAGTAAGAAAAAAATTAACTCAAATCTTTCTATTTATAAACAATGAAACTATTTGGAAGTTCTCTTCCATCTACTATTTTATGCTTAAGAAATTCTTCAAGCAATGACAAAACTAATACACATGTTAATATCTGGCAATTTTTTGCATCATGGGATTCACACATGGCTTTGCAAAAGCCATATACAATATTGATCTTGGGAAACTCTGTAAACACACTGATCCATAAAATAGTACAAGGTTTTCTTGCACCATCATGGTTTCATAACACAAACAATAAATAGCAGCATTGTACTTATCAGCTAAAAAATGTTAAATTTTAGAGTTCACCCTCAATAACCTTTTCTATCATATATTTGGTATATTTAATTAATCAGCGTTTTATTACAAATGTATGATTATTGTATAATAAAATTTATTACACATTACTTTCATCTCTGTTATTAAAATGGAAAACACAGTTTTTTTTTCATTACATCTTAGAAAGAAGGAATTTGTATTTACCTCTTTCTGAATTTTATCCTCATTTGTATAATGTTGTTGTTTGTTTTGTTATTAATTTTTATTTTAGAATTTTTTTTATAGACAACAAAACAAACAACATTATACAAATGAGGATAAAATTCGGAAAGAGGTAAATACAAATTCCTTCTTTCTAAGATGTAATGAAAAAAAAACTGTTTTTTCCATTTTAATAACAACAAAGATGAAAGTAATGTGTAATAAATTTTATTATACAATAATCATACATTTGTAGTAAAACACTGATTAATTAAATATACAAAGTTTTTATACTAATAATCTTTTTTTTTTAATGTTTCCTTAACTTACAAAGAGTAGCAATATCCACATATTGAGAGTTCACAAGGAAAAGATCAACAGCTATCTGTTGACTAGAACAATCAAGAGCTAATTTCTTATAGAAATCAGTGATAGGATTGAGATGAGGCACACTATCACTTGCTCTTTGAGATGGATCTTCTCGAGGTGTCAAAGCACCCGGGCCCACACTCGGTAATCGTGATTGAAATACAGTTACACGACCTCCAGTTGGGGCCTAAAACAAAACATAAATAATTAAACTATTTTTTTTTTTTTTTTTAAATAATTTATTACTGTTAATTACACTACAATATATATTGATTGAATGTACAATCTATACATATATTACCACCAATAAATTTCACCTTTCATTAAAAAAAAAAAAATAAAGAACAATAACATGTAAGGTACATAGTACCTTATTATATGTTATTAATTACACACTCCTATTGTTCATTTCCATATATATTGGTAAATAAATAAAATTTTAATTAATTCAAATAATTCTAAATTAAAAGGAAAATAATTGTTTAGTTTACTATTAAACTTAAACTATGGAAAAATTCCAATTCAGAGTCTCAAATCTGCTGTAAAAACACACACTAAGTTCAAGAAATTCTAAATGATTTTACTTACTGGAAAATTTTCACATTATATTTAATTAAAATTTATTTGTTAATTGTTTAGATTCTTATTCAATACTGTTGTCTGATTAAAGAAACATTTCACAATTTGTGCATTTCTATTTCTTAGCAAACTTATAATATTTCACAAGGCATGCTCCACATTATTACTAATCTATATAAAACATGATTATATAGATTATATCTACTGAATAATCATCTCGCTAACATCATTAATTCTAAAACTATTTTTAATGATTATATTCAAGATTTTTAAAATGATTTTAAATAGAAACATCAGGAAAAGTTTAAAGAAGAATAATAATAAAGTTTATTAATAAAACTAAAGTTTCTTCTAAAGAAGCTTAATAAAGTTAAGAGAAGAATAATTAATTTCAACAATAAATTTAAATAGTATGAACAAAGTGGAATAGTGAGAATTCTGAAGCAGTGAGAAGAGGACAACAATTTGGCAATGCCAGATACACAGTTATGAACAATTTATTTATAATTTTACCTGAAGTTATACATACATTAACCAATCACAAATAACAAGGATATTAATCTTACCCTTTTCTACTGAACTGTCTGAACTATCATACCACTATTCAGCATGAATATTATAAAATTGGTACTAAGTAAACTAAATAAAGTTAAAATAAGTGTACATACAAGGGAAAAAGTATTTCATTATGAATACTTAAACAGTGTTTTTATTATCACACACATGCATACTGAGTTTCTTGTATTTAAACAAAATGCTTGACACAATTATAATGAAAAATATGTTTACATCTTATTTGATGCACTTAAATGTTCACACTGATCACGGAGTGAACATCAGCCAATTTGTAAATTTGATAACAAATAATAATAAATCATATAGATATACATAAACAGAGATTCTTTTACATAATTAACACCAAATCCTATATATTTATCATTTATCACTCCATTTAAAACAGGTAACATTATAGTAGCGTACACCCAACTTAACCAGTTAATATCAGTTCTGTTAATCATTTCAATTATCAACCTCCTAATACTTATTTACATCGAAATCTAACATTTTTACTTGCTCATAATTAAAACTGCGTTTATTTTATTTTTCATATTTGCATAAGGCTATAACATATGTTTTGAGTACTTATATTGTCTACAAACACTTTTTTAAATATTGAGTGGTTTGCCCTATATATTGACCCTAGCAATTATTGCACTGAACCTCCCGGGCTGGTCTAATGGTTAACACAACATTGCAAATCAGTTGATTTTGAAGTTGAATTTTAAGGTTCAAATCCTGGAAAAGAAATTAATTTTATACAAAATTTGAATACTAGATCATGGATATCAATGTTATTTGCTGGTTGGGTTTCAATTAATCACACTTCTCAGGAATGGTCAATCTGAGATTGTACAAGACTGCACTTCATTCACATTTATACATACCATAATCATTCATCATCTGAAGTAATACCTTACTGTAGTTCCGGAGAGTGAACAGAAAAAGAGAGAGCAATCATTTCATTGAATACTATATTACTATGTTAGACTGTTTGTCAATTGACGATTTCAATTTGGAGAAAAACTGGTTAAAATTGTTGAATTTTTTTTCACACTTTTAATTCTTGTTTCAAAACATTTTTTCAAGTTTTTCAGAATTATATATTTCATAAAAGTTATCACAGTAAATACTGTTAAATAATTTTGTGGAATACTTATTTTCCTTCTGTCAATTGGGTAAGTAAACTTTAGAAATCTCTTTGCTAAAATTTTATTACAACTTTTTTATTTGATGTGGGCCGAGCTGACATTTTGAATATATACCCAAAAACATCTTTTTAACAAACCAACTAATCTATATTTTCCCATTCCAATGGGATATGAACATATCAAGAAACTAAATTTTTATCACATTCCCCTTCACTTGTGAATTGAATGTCTTTATGATATTTGTTAAATTCATTTAATATTTCATCAATTTAATTCGGCAAACATTAAAAAATATCATCATCATATCTTTTATATAAAGCCACTTTACCACTCAATAATTTGGCCATTATTTAGACAGCTTAGTTTTTTGTCAAGGGAAACATATCATCAGTATCTATAACATATTCATCTGAAATATCACAAATGATGCAGAAAATAATAATTGAAGGATTATTGAAATAAAAACATAAAAAATAAATTGATTAAATACTGAAATGGTATGTTATTTGTAATATAAAAATCTAACCAAATGTCAGATCACCAGATTTAATCCTGTGTTAAAAATCAGTAGGTTAATTTTTAATTTCCAATGATATTATAAACAATTAAAACATTTTTTATACTATTTTTGTACTGTGTATTCAGAATGAAAAAACAACAGAATCTGTCTTCTAGTGATAAATGTTCAAACAATTTTTTTATTTAAATCATAATTTTTTAAAACAACATAGACTATATGAGAAGTAATCTATGACTGCTTTGAGACTAAATAAATAAACTATTTTTTCTAATATGCTACATGGTACAGCTAATATAATTGCTTACCAGAAGCTTATAGGCAGCCTGTAATGCAGCACCAAGCGCTGACTCTGTATTATAAGACTCCGCATACTGCTTAGGTAATTGTACTAATAGATCTTTAATAAGGTCATGACATTCACTCAAGTTAACCAGTAAATTTTCAGGGCAGGGTAGAAACATATCTGTAAAAAAAACAAAAGGAAAAAAAAAAGATTTACAATTTGGTGATTTTCCCTACAGTTTAAACTAATTTGTGCAATAAAAACAAGTCAAAATTGCCGTATCATTAGATCTTATTTAACTATGAATTTCAAGGTTAAAAATTTCACAATCATATTAAATGTGTGTGCACATGTGCACATATATGTGTGTGTCTGTGTCTGTCTATATACCTGTCTGTGTGTGTGTCTCTCTCTATGTGCGTGTGCATGTGGGTGCATGCATGCATGCATGCATGTGTGTGTGGTGTGTGTGTGTGTGTGTGTGTGTGTGTGTGTGTGTGTGTGTGTGTGTGTGTGTGGGTGTGTGGGTATATGCATGTGGGAGTGTGTGTGTGTTTGTGTAATAACAGACAGAATATTTTTTTTAAACATAACTGCCAGCCGTTAGAAAAAATTACATTATAAATTACATTAAGTTTTTACATTATAGAAAAAATTCATTTTACAGATTTATAAAATTAAGCTTATAATTACATCTATTTTATTATAAGCAGACAAACTATATTAAAACTAATAAACTTAACATCCTACGCAAATAATGATTTTGTGTAATGATATCAGTTTTCTTTCTTGACATAATCTACTACCATTTTGAAGCCCAAAGTAAAGTTTTGTTATAATGTTAATGCTTTTTTATTAATTTTATTTTTGTTTCATGAAATAATTACAAACAATTAACTATAATGAAAATGAAATTGCCAGCAAGATAAAAATAAAAATAGAAATTTACCTATTTGGGATATTACAATTAATGGATAAATTTTAACTAATTATTTTTTTAACACATTTGGTAAAAATCTTACACATTGCACATGTTAGAAATATAATTTAAATTACAGTATCTACTACTTTTTAATTTATAGTTTAGCAATTTAAATTTGACTGTCAATTTCAGTCTATTTGTTAATAACTAAATAAACATAAATTTAACTTACATCACATTTAACTTTTAATGGTTTTAACTGATTGATATGATATCCCCAAAATCTTTAATATTTGATGCAGCTTTCTTGATTTGAGACACGTAATGACTTTAAATGAAATTTGTTATACCTAGTATTACCAAGCCAGGAAGCTTTTTATATTTAAGGTATGTCTTATTAAGTACAAAAATGACATTAAAAAAAAAGTAATTACTTCAGAAAAAATTGCTTATAAATAAAGGTGTCCAACTGTTAAATGAAATAAAATGTCTCTTAACTATTTTTTAGATATCTGATGTCACTTGCGTCCAGCTATTGAAGTATCCAGTTGAATAACTATTTTCAAATTTTGCTAGTGAAACAACTATATTATATTACTGCAACTAGAATAATTGTTGCAGTAATCTGCTACAATTCTATAAACAGCTCTATTCCTGTAACACATTAACAATAAAATTTACTATAAACAGATAATTAAATTGTTTGTAAAGACAATTTACTGTAAAAATGTGTTAAATGTAAAATATTTAATGTTAACAAATATGTTAAAGAAATCATATTACCATATTAATAAATGTAAAAACAAAGACAAGCTCATTAGTTATTATATTCTGGTTTTATTTATAAGTTAGGTACTAAATTTACACAGTAAAAATGAAATTTTATTAAATACTGGAGCATCCGATGAAAGAATATTGAATTTACTATTTTTATGAATAGGTTTCACTAACATCTGACACCTATTCATAAAAAGTAAATTCATTATTCTTTCATCGGATGCTGCAGCATTTAATAAAATTCCATTTTTACTGCGTAAATCTAGTACCTAACTTATAAATAAAACTAGAATATAATAACTAATGAGCTTGTCTTTGTTTTTACATTTATTAATATGGTAACATGATTTCTACAACATATTTGTTAACATTAAATATTTTACATTTAACACATTTTTACAGTAAATTGTCTTTACAATGAATTCAATTATCTGTTTACAGTCAATTTTATGGATAAGCTTCACTAACTTCTGAAATCAGGTTCAAATCCCGGTCAGGCATGGCATTTTTTCACACACACTGCAATTCATTTATCTCATCCTCTGAAGATATACTTAACAGTGGTCCCGGAGGTAAAAAAAAAAAAACTTCTGAAATAATCCCATCAGGATTTTTAATTTTAAAATAGGCTACTGAAAATAATCAACAAAACAAAAAAAAAAAGCTTATAATGTTTCATAAGTGTTTATAAAATTTATTTCATTTTATAAAATAAGAGTACTGAAAAGGTTCAACGAAACATACTGAATAATGAAAAAACTAAGATAAAAAGATAAAGATTCTAACATAACAAGCAAGAATTGGAAACCTATGAAAATTTGCCCCAATTTAAGGGATTGTTAACTATCATAAGGCAATTAACATCTAACAAGTCTTTCTCAAAAAGTTACAATTTTAAATTTAAACTCTTAAAAGAGTACGGATTTAAAACTTTTAAACAATATTCATTAATAATGAGGTAACTACTATGTACTGCCATATACTTCTACATTCCAACAGCAAACACTAGAATATTACACTAGATAGAGTAATAAATGATATATCAAACATGGCTTACATTTTACTGCCACATCAAACTTCAATAATCAAACATATTTAACTCCTAGTTGCATTCCAAATGTGATATAAGTTTTATATTAAAATTATCATGACTTTTACACACTTACAGTAGTATATTTGATAATCTTCAAAAGTGCAATCATAAAGAAAAAATAATTAAGAGAATATATCACAAAAAATTGTAAAAATAAGATGAAAAATGTGATAAAAAGAGGCAATACCTTAGAAGATGAATAAGTAACATAGAAGTAAGTGAAAATACAACTATTAATAATGCTAACAAAAAGTCACTTAAATTATTATACATCTGACATTTGTTTCACTGAAAAAATTACTAATATAATGCTGAGCACAAAATTCAACCAAAAATAAATTAATATTACATTTACCTTCAATATCAACAACAACCATTTGATGAGGCTGACTAAGTCCTTCAGCAAGACTATAGAAATGAACACTACTGTCGTAAGTAATAAAACCAACTGAAGTTCGAGCATCACCTGGTAATTGGGATAATTCTTCTAAAAGAGTTCGACATACAACATCTAAATAACCAGTCTCTGCACCAAGACGAGATACATCAAATAAAAATAAATAAATAGCTGGCTGTGGTGGTCTTACCTAAACAAAACAAACAAAAAAATTGTTAATTCTCACACATTATAATAACTGAGTGTAATTCAATTAGTAAAATAGATCAATATAAAAAATATATATATATATAACTTCTTCAAAATAAAATAACTGAAAATACAAAGAAATTAAAATAAAACTTAAAATTTAAATCCTAACAAAAGTAGAAGCATCCCAGAACAGGAAAACCGCCATCACTGCAAGATAAGCTTGATAGATCTGATACTTTACACTATTAACACATTATAATTTATCAGTAGATTATAATTTTTCAAAGATTTTACAGGAATAACTTAGAAGTATAACATCAATAATCTATACTATTATATAAAAGGACAACCTGTTTTTTGTGGTTAGTGGTCCAAACCACTAACCACAAAAACTACCTAACATGTCTTGATCAAATTTAATTACATCATCTTCATAGTCCCAGGAAGGTTTAGCAATAATAAAATCTAATGATTTTCAATTAAAATGTTATTTAAAAAAATGATAAATATGTGGTGTGAAATTTGGATCCCAGTATAGTTTAAGAATCGACCTCTAGGTGGCCATACAGTTTGAAAATCAACGCTAGGTGGCAATTATCATTCTGCAACAGAGATTGCAAAGGTTATGCCTTATATAGAGCTCAAAATCCATGCTTATTCATTCGTTCGCTTGCGAATATTCTTTGGAAGTATATAATCTGTAATGTAACATACAATAGGTAGTAATAGAAATTTGTCGGTTGAAGCACAAACTTTAACAAATTAAATTAATGATCTGTGAGCTGTGGGTCTTTATCACTGTGTGAGCTGAGTTTGAACTGAATAATTTGAATCGACTGAATTAATAATATTACACAAATAATAGAATTAAATTTACGTTAAATAAAGTAATATTAAATAAATTTAAAAAAAAATTATATTTAAAAATAATGGGCTTCCCATGGGGACTGCATGTGAGGATAGAGGTTTGAGTTATCCAAGCACTTCATGGAAGGCTAGATCGATCATCACTATTAAGAGTGTGCCTGGAGCACTGTTTTTGGAGGTGCAATTGGATGTTCTTATATCTCTGCAAACAATCATCCACTTTTCAAAATTTAAATGGGGTATATATTAGTAGGTTGAAGGCTAACCTTTGCATGCGTCAGGTACACTCATCTAACAGATCTTAGTTATTCGGAAATGTTTTCTAAAAATGAAAAATTATTTATTGAAATGTGTAAATAATAACTAATCTGTTATGTTGCTGCATTCAAACTGCTGGGTGGTGAGCCACTAAATTTAAATTCTCATGCTCCTTTCTTACAGAAAGCCGCTCCCAAGATATTTCTCAACAAAGATATTTCCAATAAAGTTCTTTTTGAAATTGAAGACAACATATCATGAGTGAAATTATAATCAATACCCAACAAAAACTACTGGTGATAAGTTGATGAAGACTTTTATACATGTTCTTCTTAAGGTATACACAAAAAATGAGTTTTTTGAAGTTCCAAGTTAAATTGGATAAAATGGAGAAACAATGTAACAGTACGGCTGAAAAGTTTGTAGGGCAACATAAAAAAAAATCTTTTTTTTTTTTATAAAATTTGATTTTATTATTCAATATAGTTGCCTTTGAGGGTGATACGATTATAGCGGTCATACAATTTTTCGATACAATTTTTATAGTACGATTTTGCTTTAGCCTCAAAATAGGCTTCAGTTTTGGTAATTACCTCTTCATCGGCGCTAAATTTCTTTCCAGCGAGCATTCTCTTCAGGTCTGAGAACAGGAAAAAGTCGCTGGGGGGCCAGATCTGGAGAATACGGTGGATGCGGAAGCAATTC
>JAAAKQ030311880.1:0-10014 GCA_010016005.3 Zanna intricata
TCTAACTACCTTCTCTAATATGCAATTGAACAATAACGGTGATAAGCCATCTCCTTGTCTTACTCCTGTTTTAATTTTAAACGGCTCTGATAGTTTTCCAATGAATTTAACTTTAGAGGTGGTGTTTGTTAATGTGGCTTTGATCAACTCTAGGTTATTTATTTTTTTACTTTTTTTTATTTATTATTTATACAGTTTTTAAGTTTGTTAAATTTAAATTATGGTAAATATTTTGGGAATGATAACAAAACTGCAATTAAAATTTTGAAATGATAGATTTTTACGGTTACTAAAAACAAACAAAAAATACATTTTCTCTTTTTATAATAGTGAGATTTTAGGCTGTTATAGAGGGTAAGGCTTCACAATATATGAATAATATTGAATGTTATAGGTTAATAAATATTTTTAAATAAAAAAGTTTCAGACAGAACATAAAGGAATGGTAAATAGCGTATAACTAGTTAATTGACTTTACAAACAACGAAATATTGTATGTAGTATAGCATATTATTGTTTCAAAGTAAGAGAAATAAAAAAAAAAAAAATATAAAAACGATGATTAAATTTTTATAATTCAGCCAATTTATGTGGAGAAGTGGTAGCGTTAACAGGCTCTTTTGAAACAATTTTTACTAACCCAACTTAATCATTATTAGGGTCTTTTTCACCCAATAAGTTCTCGATTCAAATCCAAGCTAGGCTTGGAATTTTTCACCCATTACAAAAATGCATCCGTTTTAATTTTGTTGGCTAAAAAAAAAAAAAAAAAAAAAAAAAAAAAGATAAAGTGTTGTCAACTGGGTATCTAAAAAACTACTCAATATGTTATAAAATAATCAGAGATACAAGAAACAACAAATATTCTCTTCTCATATTTTTTTTTTAGTGTTTTTGTTATATTTGGAAAGAACTTACCTTCCTTACAGACAGTGGTTGTTATTATTTTTTTAGGATCTATCACTGTATGTTAATGTACGAGTTTAATTCGATTGGTGTAATGTAAACCTAGGTCATATTTTTACAAGCACTAATAATTTCATTCAACTATTAAAAATCTACTGAAATGTTACTAAAATTAGTATGTTTGAACGATGAGCAGTCGTGACTTGCTGCAAGCAAAACTCTTTATTTGTCAATGGCCATGTAACACTTGCTAAGATAATCTTATTATAACAAAAAATAATTGAGAAATCTATTGTCAAAAAGTAAATTACATTACATGCGTATCTCAAATTAATTTTTTCAATTTTTATTTTTAAAACGTGAGGTAAACTTATAGATTTACCGTTATTTTTTATTTGATTATTTATTCTTAATAGGTTTTAGAATTAAACAATTATAATTTTAACTTAGGTACTAAACGGATTGTGTTGCTAGGCAACAACAATCTGATGTGGATACCAAATGACTTCTTTCTACGCCTATTAAATTTCATATATGATTTTTTTTTTTAATGAAAAGTACATACATTTTTATTTCATTTATAACTTCTGATATTTTTTCTTTATTTTTTATTTTTTTATTGTTATTGAATTATTATCGTAAAAATCTTTTTACAATCAGAGGTTAATTATTAATAAATCAATATACTTAAATTTAAAACAATAAGAAAAAAAGAGATTAAATTTGATTCGAACTGATGTGTCTTCCGCTTTTAAGAAAAAAATATTTCATTAATTAAAATTTTATTTGGCTATAACTCTGGAACCAATGAAAATAAGTACCACTTATTATACAGGATGATAAGGAAAAACTTTGATAACTCATTGTAGAGGCTAAAAATAAAAAACAAGTTCATGTAAACATAGGTCCGAAAACGCTTCGTTAGCGAGTTATACAGGGTAAAAGATTTCGCCCGAGTTTCAGTTCCGTTGGATTATTGTTTGTGGGGATGGTTGAAAACGTAAAAAAATGTGATTTTTGACCCTATTTTTGGCGTTTTACATGGAATATCTTAGAAACTAAGAGAGATACAGTTCTGGGACCTAGTTTTTTTTTCTATTTCCCAGCTCAAAAACCATAAAAAAACAATTGAATTTGCCCTTAATTGACCTTCCCAGAATTTCAGAAAGCCTTAATTTAACCTGAGGAATTGAAACTCGGGGGAAATCTTTCACTCTGTATAACTCGCTAACGAAGCGTTTTCGGACCTATGCTTATATCAATTTTTTTCTTATTTTTAGTCTCAAGAATGAGTTGTCAAAGTATTTCCCTATCCTCCTGAATCACTCTGTATCACTTTCACTCTGTAAAAGCTTAATCACTCTGTAAGAGCTTTCTATTAAGATTTATTACTGCAGTTAAGAAAAAAAATCCAAAATCTAATTTTTTTTTTTTGGATTTTGGGTTTTATTCGACTTTTTTAGTTCATCGATTGCAATCAAAAGGGAAGGTGCAATTAGATGTTACAAAATTTCAACATAATACGGCTAATCATTTTTAAGTTATGCGAGATACATACGTACGTACAGACGTCACGCCGAGACTAGTCAAAATGGATTCAGGGATGGTTAAAATCAATATTTCTAATGAAAGCTGAAAACAGACATTTTTGACGATCTCAGTACTTCCTTTACTTCGTACAAAGAATTAAAATTATTCATACTTGGTTTCTACATGCAAGTTACAGATTTATAGTGAATTTATTATCTAGATAAAAATATACAACTTCAAAATTTCATTATAATAATTATGAATTTTTGTGTCAAATTAATTATCTACTTTATTCAGATCATAGTCTAATTATAATATGTATCCCATCTCCTAGGCGGAATGGTAGTGTTACGAATTTTTGATCCAGAGGTCCCGGTTCAAATCTAGGTCAGGTACGGGATTTTTCACGTGCTACCATATTTCCATTTCATATATCGACGGTCAGAAGCTTGGAGCTTATATGGAGAATTAATTATAAAATGAAACAAATTAAACAATATCATATATGGTTCACATAAAGAATGATAAATTTGTTTTTCCATAGATAAAAAAATAAATAAAAATTAATTTGGTTACCTTATGATTAACATATATAAAAAAATAATATTATTTTTATATGAATAATAATGATAACAGTTTTTTTAGGATGGTAATGAATACATAACTATTAATTATTTGAGTACCTGCGCTTTAAATTATTTTACTATGCAAATATATTAAAATTTAAATAGTATCTGTTAAATTATTATTATGAAGGTAGATACTTTTATTTTAAACAAATTGATAAAAATCTTTTTTAATCCTTTGGTAATTTATTAAAAATATTAACAAGAATAAAGGTTCCTTTGAAGTTATGCTAAATAATGCAAAACTATTTTGAATTATCTTCCCACTGGGCAAGTCTAGTGGATAACGCGACATCCCAAATCAGCTGATTTCGAAGTCGAGAGTTGTGAGGTTCATATCCTAATAAAGGTATATTTATTTTTATACGGATTTGAATATTAGATCATCGATTCCTATGTTCTTTGGTGGGTTGGGTTTCAATTAACCATACATCTCAGGAACGGTCGACCTGAGACTGTACAAGATTACTTACATTCATAGATATCATCCTCATTCATCCTATGAAGTAATACCTTATGGTAGTTATGGAGGCTAAACTTCAAGAGAGAGTTAGTATTGTCTAGTTAAAAGGGAATACTTTTAATTTTTTCTTTTGTTTTCATGAATAAATAATTTTTTTTTAAATTTTTGTAAAATTGCATATTTATAAATTTAATGCATTAAAAAATCAAAATTTTTAGTTTAATTTATATGAAACATACATAATGTAACACTAGTTCTACATGAAGTTTATTTTAATTTAATTTAATAAAAATTTAGATGTAATAAATATTTTAGTAATTAAAATATTAAATGTTACTTTTATTTTTTAATTTATATTTCGTTGCTGCTACAACGGATTAAAATTTTCTTTGATAAAAGAACGTTTGAAATTTTTTCACTTCATTTGATATATAAAAAAAAAAAAACAATACACCTACACTATAAGTAGTATTTATGGGTGTGTATCTTTTTATGGTATATATTTGTTACCATAGTATGAATAAACCTGTATTAATATTCTGTTTCCATTTTTAAGACTCATAAAAATATGGAGAGATATAACATAAAAATTTTGTATTATTATTACTGTTAATGAAATTAGATCCTTGTTTTGAAATACACAACTTTTTTAACTATCATATTACTTAATTTGTTTCATTATTTATTTGTTATTATTGAGCTTATTGTAATCATTGTTATTACTGTTATCAGAATGTACTGACATAGTACTAAAAATCTAGAAATGTGTAAAGTTTAGGTTTTGCCTCACAATTTTTTTTTAAATTTACAATCGGTTCCAAGTAAGAAACCACAAAGTAAATCATATAACCACAAAGTATAAATGCATATTATGAGAGATTTCCAACGAACACCCAAAATAAAATGTACATATACATAAAGTACATGAATACTAATATAAATTTCATTTATATAAACACACTCCCACTGAATAAAACTACACAGGTACAATATTTCACAAAGTTCTAATGAAAAAAAAAAATTTAACGTCATTAAACAAATAGACAAAGACAAATAAGTAGTAATATAACAAGCTCATGATATACAAATGATGGTACTCGTATATTTTCGTTTTCAGCAAGCTATTATTATTGCTGGCCTCCGTGGCGGAGTGGTAGCGTCTCGGCTTTTCATCCGGAGGTCCCGGGTTCGAATCCCAGTCAGGCGTGGCATTTTTCACACACGCTACAATTCGTTCATCTCATCCTCTGAAGATATACCTAACTGTGCTTCCGGAGATTAAAAAAAAAATTAAAAAAGTATCATTATTACATAAATTTCCTTTTGTACAGTTAATGTTCTTCTATTTCAACATTAATTATTCAAATATTTCTTCTACAATTTTTGTTTTAAAGAAGATTTCGTTATAGTCATTTTTCTGGAAAACATTCAACTTCATATCACAAATTTTTTTATTTAAAAATTTAATTAATTAAAAGTTATGCTGTATATGGAATAAAACGTATGATTTGTGCAATTGTTATTAACCAAATTTTTAGGTAACGAATTTTTTTTTTGTAGTTTCATTAAGTATTAAGGTTTTACCATTTTTATATTACAAAAACTTCTGGATTAAAAACTGTAATAATCTTTTTAAATTTTAAATCATTCGCTATAAAAAATTTCGGTGAGGTCAGAGATAGGAAGAGCTACTAGAATTTATAATGATGTAAATAACGTAATTGAAATGCCACAGTGTTCTCCAAACTTTTTTTTTACCTCCGGAACCATCGTTAGATATAACTTCAGAGGATGAGATGAATGATTTGTAGCTTGTGTGAAAATACCATGCTTGACCGGTATTCGAACCCGAGACCTCCGGATAAAAGGCCGAAACCTATCACTCGTGCCATCGAGCTGGCGTTTTCCAATACTTGTAAAGAGCATAGTGTAAACAGAACTCTGTTAGTATAAATAATACTCTATTAGTATAATAGAACTCTATTTTCGAGAAACATATTCAGTCTAAAATCAGCTTTCGATTAACACCCTGAAATTTATTAACTAAATTTGCAAGATATTCTCATAAACAAAATCATTAAAATTTCTAATCATTGCAATGTCAAAAAAAGGAATGATGAAACTCCTGGTCTTTTCTGTATTGGGGGAAGTACTTAAATATCCTTATGATTTTACTTAAAAATTTTATTTTGAGACAATATCTTTAATCTAAAAATTATGTTATCCGGAAAATTGTTAATGGGGATAATTCTGAGAGTACCAATCTTCAAATAACTACTAAAAGACTGTATTTTTGAAATTTTAATCGCTAGTAGCCCGGTTGAAGCCATGAAGGGGGATTCTAGTATATTTTAAAAATAGAAAATCTAAAGTTTTATAATATTTTAGTTTGACTTCACATTGTTTTGCAAACCGATTTTCAATCTTATTTTCTCAAAAGCTTATCTTAATATCAAATTGCAAAAAAAAAAAATTGTGTATACATATTATTTTTGCTATACCAGACTTCATTATACCCTAATAATAAATATTTTATTGGTCAATAATGTATTAAAATTGGTATATTTTAATTAATATCATAATTATGATAATAATAAGAAGCCAATTGGTTGGTTTTTAAGATCACGGTAGGTGACTGTTTGGTAGTTTTTCTGAGGTGTGTGAAAGTGTGTATCACGTATATTCGGTGCAATCGGTAGTTCATTAGTCCGCCACAACCAGTAGCTCGGCCTTTCGTTCCCTGTCACACCAGCCCCCTCCATATAGGAACACGCAATGTGACGTGTAAACGATCTACTACATTTATTATCATGGAGAGGGGTATTTCGAAGCATAATCATTAAATCATGGACACCGTTATAACCATGACACATCCAATTACACAAAAATTAAAATGTGGGTTATTACGATCAAGAATTGAATCAAGATTATAATAAAATGTATGAATGTTGAGAAAAAATGGAGAAAGAGATAAAGATAGAGAAATAGAAAGAAAGAGATCTTTATCTGAGGAAGAGAATACCGCCTCTGCAGTATTATGTACTTACTATATATTCGAAGGTAAATGTACACGTGACTTTATTTTATAATTATACGCATGCCGCTATTACGTTTATGTATAATATATATTTTGTGTATACGTACATTTATTTTATATATATGTGCGCGCGCGCGCGCGTGTGTGTGTGTGTGTGTATGTATATGTATATCTTTTTAATTAATATTTTTTATATACTTAATATTTTTTTTTATTCTTCACAAATATTTTTACGATGTTATTTTTACACTGAATTTAAAAAAAAAATTTTTTTAATTAATTTTATATAAACAACTTAACAAACATTTCAATACGTATAATCATTAATATTAATGTAACTAATATTAAAAAAAAAATTAAATTAGTACCACTGTGCCGATTTCCGAGACGGAGTGATACTTTCTCTTTGTTTCGTCCAGAGGCACCTAGTTCGAATCCCGATCAGGCATAAAATTTTTTATACGCTACAAATTTTCAACTTGTACAACCATTTTGTAAGCTTCTGTGGTAAATTAATTCATCAGTAAAAAATTTAAAAAAATAAAATTATAGTACAATATATATGTAAGCTGAAATTGAACACCTAGTTTATAAAATTAAAATTTTATTTGTAAAGATGTTCATTAATATAAAAAACAATGTTAAGATTTTTTGAGTCATTGATTTCAAAAATGGATTTTCTTATAATTTATATCTAAAAATAACAATATTCATTTTAATTATAGATTGATTGGTTGGTAAGAGCGCTGGTTTGGGTGTATATACACTTATTACTGAATGTCTATTCGTTCCTCTGTGATCCACAACTTTCAGTACATTTTTGTGCATAATGAAAAATACACAAAAAAAAATATAAAACAATTCAATACTGTATCCATACATTACAAATATTAAGTATGATACAATAAAAATCTACTATATTTTAATATCTGACCATTTTAGTACCAATAGTATCAGTTTTAGTGAGTATCAAGGCACAAAAATTAATAGTACATTTCAATATATATATATATATATATATATATATTTATTTATTTATAATTTACTTTGGAAAATACTTTTTTATTATTATTTACTTATTTCATCTGTTTTTAGTCAACTTTGGTTTATATTATTGAACGCGTTAAAAAAATAAATCATAAAATTTATTCGATAATTAATAATATTTAAAAACGTCTACGTTCAATAGATACAGATAAATCATATGTATTACATATACAATTTACCAATTTCGAAATTTAAATATGAAATTTACTACTATAAAACAATTATAATACATGTTTAATTACTATCATATAATGTTAATTTTTTCAAACAATTTTTAGATTGTATTTAAAAACAGAATACTTATCAAAGTAAAGATTTTGATCATATGCAAAAGAAAAAGATTTTTTTTTTTAAACACTAAAGAGTATGTTTTATTACTCATTTATATTTTTGTTTTTTTTTAAAAACATGAATTTTTTTTAGAGGTTAACTTTTATATTACATGATTTTACCTGTTATCTGGGACGAATAAATCTGTTCGTTTAATAACTGCATTATAAAATGATTTTTGTATAAAGGAAATTTAATAAACAGTGTATATCATATTTTATGAAAATAACATAAGTTTAGTACATTTTATATCTGGATTTTTCTTTTCCATTTTTTTATTTTTTTTTAAAAAATATGAGTAAATATTACTAATGTAATTTTCTAATTACCGTTATAAAAATAAATTTGAGTGGTTTTGCTCCACATCCTCATTCCCTTGATGTTTTAATTTGAAAATTTAATGTCATCAGTGTAATTTAATACACAGAAGTAATCTGACAAAGTTGGGTAAAAATCGGTCCTGTAGTTCTGGAGATATAAGAAGATTTAGACACCAATACCAATCATACGTACATAACATTCGAAAAATTTCTATCCGGTTTTTTTTTCTTTTAAATTTTTTTTTATTAAAAAATATGAGTAAATAATCCACATATATTTTCTAATGTAATTTTCTAATTACCGTTATAAAAATAAATTTGGGTGGTCTTGCTCTACATCCTCATTCCCTTGACTTTACATTACAAATTACAAATTTGTAATTTGTAATTTTGAATTCCTTAGCCGGTTTTTTGAATTCCTTAGGTGTTAAAACGTGAAGATCCGGTGAAAACTTCATATTCTCAAATTGAATCGATTACAATATTTTCCCTTCTATAGCTATAACTCTAGCTTTAGCGCTATCTAGAGAGAAAAGTAATAATTTTGATCTATTTAAAGGTAATGTAAAAATATTATATAAAATATTTCATTATGATTTTGTTTGAAACATCATCGTAGTTGCAACATACTACCACTAGAGTTCTCTACTCTAATTAACAACCTACTTTTTTTTTCTTAGAAAGACATTATTACCCCTCCAATTAATATTCTAACAAATTAGTTTCATCTGAGATATCATTCATTTAATATTACTTATAATATACAAGCACAAGCTAGTCAGCCTATATAACCTTAATTTTACGGCCGATGCCGTCGTTATAAGATATAACAAGATTCATTGTTAATTAGCACCGGTAAGACCACTATAACAACGAATATTACCATCATCACCAACATCTATAACGAATTTATTATGACACTGACGAATAATACAAAGCAAAAAATTTAAAAAGAAAGAAAAAATTAAACAAGTTGAAAAAATTTCATCCAATCAGCTTTCGTATATTTTAACGCTGAATTATAATTATTGATTATCATATAATATCGTCGAAATTACTATCTTGTGAATTATTATACCTCAATATTTTAATGTCTAATCTAGATATAATTCCGTTACTAAATTTACTGATTCGAATAACAATTATAATTGACGTAATTTTTAAAATAATGTTATAAATTAATTATATAAATGATTCATATAATAGATGAAATAAATTAATTCACTTTTCATTGGTACGAGTACAATTGAAGTTTTTTTTATTTATTTTAAAAATATAGTTTATACCACTAAAATGTTCAGAGTAGTCTTTTACTTCCCGGGAATTACAGCTAGAACAGTTATATTAAAGAGTGTTTATGGTAATGTTGTCAAATATGTGGTATCGGATGTTCTCTTAATTTTTAAGTATTAGGGTGTAACTCAGTGATTCCCAAAGTGTACGCCGCGGCTCCAAGGGGCACCGCGGTGCCGTAATAATTGCGCCGCGAAATATTCAATTAAAAAATTCTTGGAATTTCCAATTCTCGAATTTTTGCACCAACAATCGTGTACGCTGACAAAATTCCAAAAACCACATGGTGGTATACTGGACAACCACGTGATGGTTGTCCTGTCTCAACATGGATGTTAGCGCGTTGGCTAACTACTAGCCATGCGAGGATAATTGGTAAATTAACTAAAATAAAAATACTCTGGTAAGAATGAAAAACTGTATAATGAATTTAAATTTATACTAACAAAAAAGACTTGACAA
>JAAAKQ030311902.1:0-10013 GCA_010016005.3 Zanna intricata
ATTAACTGCTAGTTCTATGTAAAGATTAAAAAGTAACGGGGATAGGGAACATCCTTGTCGTACTCCCTTTTTTATTAAAGCTTCTTTTGTATGTTCTTCGAATATAATATAATTATATAATCTATAATCAATTATAAATATATAATCACTATGAATTATAAATGATGAACATTTTATCATTTTAAATAAACTTAACAATTATAATATTAATTTAAAATTTATGTTAAAAATAGAAAACAAAAATACATTTTTAAAATATTCAAATCAAAATAAACATTAATGATGTCATAGAGACTTCAGTTTTTATAGAAAACCCACAACAAATAATTTTATAATTATTTAAATTCTAACCACCCACGGTTACAAAAAATTATTAAATATAAAAACATGATATTTAGAGCAATTCTTTATAAGAAAAACAATAGAAATAAACCCAAAAAGAAATATATGAAATAAAATAAATAGCAATACTTAATGGGTTTGATGGTGAAATTATAGGAAAAATTTTATAAAATGTAGAATAAAAATGCAAAGATAATTATTTTAAAATATAATAGAGAAAAATAACATAAAAATTAGTAATTTATACCTAGAATACAATTACGTAAATAAAGTAATGGGAAAAATTATTAACTATCTAAAAATATAAATAATCACTATGTAATAATAAAAAAAAAAGAATGGTACATGGGTTGTATGTGCTCACATTTTTATTTTAGCTGCTACTGGCACAGACCAGAGAAATGCTGATGATGTGCCGTGTGGCTGCATGCAGCACATGAACGATTTATACTTCTTGATATCAGTGATTTACCTAACATTATATTTGTGTTTTGAGGATGAAAAAGGAAAACATTGAAGTTTCCCTTCTTTTTTTTTTTATCCATTTTCAACATTGGGGTTATCCTTTTTTAATAGCCTTGTTAAAAAATCACAACTCAAGAAACAGCTAAAAATGTTCTGGATTTGAACTTGAATGTTCTTGGATTTTTAGTATGCTAAATTCATGAATATAGTTTAATTACAATTTGCAAAAACATTTAACCAAAATCATTGTGTAATGAAACATAAACCACGTAACATTTTAGATGGGCTGTTGGCCCACCTTTTTTCTAGTAAATATAAAAAAGTGTATAAACCAAATAATCACATTATAAAATATTTAAAAAATAAAAATGATATAGAGGATTTAAGAGGCATAGACAAAATTAAATGCAACAAATATTTATATTGGTAAAATGAATAGATAACTTTAAAAAATTTACAGAACATTACACAATAACACAAAAAAAAAAAAAGACATTAGATATATCTCTTTGTTAGAATACAAACACAGTATTACTGATTGCAAAACTAATTTTAAGAGATTTCAGAAATTTTAAATAGTGATAAAAAAAAAATAATAAACTCGAGAAATATTACATTTATTTTTATAATGAAAATAATGATGAACTACCAGATCATATTCAAAGATGATTTAATTAAAAATAATTTAACAGCAGTCAATCACATCATTAGAACAAAGGAAAATACTACCTTTTAAAAATTAAATCGTTCAAGTACTGGAGAGCAAAGTTTACATGTATGTTTATAACATTCAAAATATATACATAATTTCAAATAAAAAAAAATAATTAAAAGGATATATTTTAATGTAATACATGTAAAATTTAATACCAACTGAAGGTGCGGGATACTATGAAAACTATTTATTGGAATTTAAAATGGTAAACTTAACTTATATAAATAAATACACTAAAAGTAAAATTAAAATAATTTACTTCATTTTGGGGGCAGTATTCTGCTACTAATGTCACAGTCTATAAAAATACTCCACTGTTATAAAAATGACAAATAACAATATATTAATTAGTTGTATCAATTAACAAAATATAATTTTTATTGCTCTTTTCGTCATAAAGAAACAATATTACACTTAATGAATATGTATGTCTAATTGATATTAGTTTTTCTGATTAAAATTTGTTGTTTTTAAAAGAATTATGAAACTAATGAATTTATGTTTATAGGATAGTGATAATGAGAGGTTGAGATCTGTAGTTTATAATTTTTTGGAAGATTATTTTAAAATACATCCACCATGTCATCCAGATCTTAAACAGTTGTATTTTTCTTTCGTATTAGGAAAGATGAAGTTAAATGTAAGTATTAAAATATATAAATATGTATTATTGTTATTTATATTTTCTGGAAATGTTATGATTATTTTAGTTATGATTAACTATCTGTTAATATTATCTTAATTTTTTGTTGGACTCTAAAAAGCCAAGCTTATAGAACTTTGTAAACTGTGTTCCAATGCACACACATGAGTTTAGAAAACTATTTAATTTTAATTTATTTATTAACTAAATAAAATCTGTTATTTCTGTTACAACAATATAAAATATTCTTTTTTTTTTTTTTTTTTTTTTGAGAAAGAAAAATGCTGGGAAAGGTTTACATAACTTGCCTGGTTTTGCCGTTGACAAATTTTTATTTCAAAAACGGTGGGGTTTTTAAATATTGACGATTTAGTCATGCAATATTATTTTACATTTGCGTAAAAGATCAAAATGTCCAGTAGAATTTTGAATTTGACAAGTTTTACTATATTTAGAATAATTGCTAAAGAAAACTCATAGTTTTTATTAATAAAATTTAGGTTTCATTTCATTAACTTGTTTGATACAATACTTTTTAATGCAACTTAAAAAACCTAAATTATTATAAATTATAAAAAATTCATAGCATTTTTTAAATTCTGAAGTGGATCCAAGGAACCATTAATTATAGATTAATCTAATGTAATCTATACTATTATATATAGAGGAAGGAGTTTTCTAATTGGGTTCAGGTTAAACAAAAAACTATCCAGTCAGTTGCAACCAAATTTTTACTTATGTTTCTTTGCATAGCTGAGAAGGTTTGTAGGTATATTTCATCTTGAAAAATCTCGAAAAAACATTAAAAACAACAATTAAAACACATGTTAAAAAGATAATGCTTCACTGCCTCCATACGTAGTATGTTAACCCTCCACTAGGCGGTGGATATATTGCGCTCAGGCAGCAACTTTTTATGTAGAATATTGGCTCGCCGCTAGGTGATGGACATGTGCTAAACACAGTTTACTGAATCATGAGAGCATAAGCTGCTGATAATTGTTAATTGTTGAATGTCAGATAATTTTAACTCGTTTCTTTGATATATGCATATTAGTTAGGTTAGTGCAGCAATGATACATTGTTTCTATGATAGGTGATAAATATTTGATTAATCAAATTTATTTATCTGTCTATCTAGTTTGACAGTATTTTTTGAGCAATAAATATTTGATAATTCAAATTTATAAAATTAAATAAATAAAATTAATAAATAATAAGTAAATAAAAATATAAAATATAAATTGAAATAATCTACGCGTAGAAATTAAATTAAATAATCTGTAAATTAATCGACAATAATCTTGTTTTTAATGAAAGAAAGTCATGGCGAAGCCTTGTGTAAAACGGCTTTTTTGTGCTGAAAGAAAGGGAATCCTTTTCTTTTTTTACTGCTAAATATTAACTAATAGTCCCTTTATTTTATTAATAAATAAAAATACAAATGTAAAATATAATTAAAAATACGAGGGTCATCCACAAAGTAACCTCCGTTTTGAAATAAAAATTAAATCATTTGAGATATAAAAATGTTATTATATACATCGTAAAACTATGACTTTTCGACAATCTGCAAACAAATTCAAGCACTTGTGATACGTTTAACAGTTTTTGAAATGCCTTCTGCATAAAAATCTGCCGCCTGCGACCGAAGCCTGTTAAAGCGTTTTGAAGCTCTTCATCATTGGCGAACCGCTGAGATGCAAGCCACTGCTTCATGAATGGGAACAGATGAAAATCACTGGGAGCCAAGTCAGGGCTGTAAGGAGGGTGGTCAAAAACGTCCCATTTGAACTTGGCTAGAAGTCTATGGCAGAACTCATTCTTTTGAGTTTGTGTTCATCAGTAAGCAGTTTTGGTATCCAACGAGCACAGTACTTGTGGTAGCCTAGTTTCTCTGTCACTATCTCGTGTAAAAGACTGTGAGAAATTTCAGGGAAATGATCGGAAAGTTCCGAGATACTGAACCGGCGGTTCTCACGCACTTTTTCAATCACTATTCACCAAGTCATCACTGAAAAGAGATGGTCTACCGCTCCTGTCCTCATCATGAGACATTTGTTCTTCCATTTTTTAAAAATCATACCCATTGACGGACAACACTTTCACTAATAATGTTTGGGCCATAAACTGCACACAATTCATGCTGAATTTCAGCTGCTGATTGATTTTTTGCCCAAAGAAATCTTATTACACAACACACTTCACATTTGGCGGGATTTTTTATTGCCGCACTCATGTTTTTAGGTTATAAATTGAGAACGTGCGATCAAACGATACTCCGCCTTGCGCAGTTAGAAGTGTACTGAGCTGCTGCACTCACTGATGTCAGAATGGCGGCGCTACCCCCAACTACTTCTCCCGCTACGGGTAAACGGCAGTTACTTTGTGAACGACCCTCGTATATGCTTAGAAATAAATTAAATAATTTGTAAATTAATTGACAACAGACTGTTTCTAGCAGGAGAGCACATAAAGTAGAGCTTTGTTTTTAGTGTGGTGGAAGATGTGTGCAGCCACTCGGCACACCATGATTGGTCTGTTCTGCACCAATAACAGCTAAAATAAAAATGTGAGCAAATATGATAAACAAACAAACCCACAAACAATCATTCTTTCTAGAGCATGATTTTGGTGGTATTTGTTCAATGATAAATATTTGATTATTCAAATTTTTAATTTATCTATCTATTTTGGTAGTATTTATTGGGTTATTTTTCTAAAATCTTGCCAAAATAGAAGAGATGTAATATTGGCAGAAAATCTACAGATGCGAGGTGAATGTTTACATCACGTTTAACTATGGAAGACTGTGAGGATGTATTTTACGATATATATTTTTTATCAATATAGGAAAGTCACTTAAAGTTCTGATCTGCTTTTGAATATGATCCTCATTTGAACTATGTTAATAGTAAAGATTTACAAATTGGTGCAATGATTAAAATGTACAATCATTGTTTTGAAAAAAAAAATGGAAGGATGAAGCACTTGGCATGCGTTGTTCTGGTGGGAAAGTTTCACTTCCTACACTTAATGATGTACCAGAGCCAATCAATAGTTTAATTTTAGGATCTCATCCTTTGTCAAACAACACTTTATTTCAGATGACTTCTTGCTTTGGGTAATGGGGAAAATTTTAAATTAATAATTCATGCTGATCATGTACCTATTATTCAACATTGAGGTCGCTGTAATGCTCCAACTACTAATGAAATTGCTGTGTTTTACTCGTCTATGAAGATAAATGACATAGAGATATAATCTTATATTATCATGACAGTCAAATCCAATATTTGTTGCTTCTTCGCTCTTATGATCTTTTACAATAATTCTATGTTTTTTACGAGTAAAGTTGTATTATTTAACTATTCCGCTAAATAATAATGAACAAAATTAAAAAATTTCTTGCCTGCAATTTTATGCTTAACAACTTATAGTTTGAGATAACATTGACAATTTTTTACTTTATTACAGAAATCTATTTAATCAATGTTGTGTTGACATGATGGCCAAAATGATCACTAAAAAATTAGCCGTTATTCGTAATAACCAAAAATATTACTTGCTGATGATTATTCATCTTCAATATACTGTGCAACAAGACACCAATTTTAATGCTATCAACATGGATCAACGTGTCATATGTCCCTCATCTTTTATTGGTTCACTACAGAATATGCATGAGAAGTCTCAAGATGTTATGACATATGGGCATAATCATTGGCGTCCAGATTTATTTATAACTTTTAAGTGCAGTCCTTAATAGCTAGAAATAAAAAAAACAGACTATTCACCAGTCAAAAATACTGATAGATACAATATTATATCCAGAATTTTTCATTTGAAATTTAAAAAACTCTTAGATTTTATTAAAAAAAAAAAATATTTGGTTTGCTCTACTGCTGTGCGCTAAGTGGCAAAAATGAGGCTTACCTCATTATCATGTATTGGTGTGGTTAGTAACTGAAATACAACCTGACTAAATTGATCTTATCATATGCTGCTGAACTCCCTGATAAAAATATTGACCCACTGTTATATGACATTGTTTGTAAGCATTGTGTCACAGACTATGTGATGATATAAATAGATTATCACTATGAATGATAAATGGAAAAGGTTAAAAAGTATCCTCAAATGTACACTTGCAACACTCAAAAAACTGCAGATGTCGGTTACCAGACTTATCAGAGAAGTCCAGAGGATGGAGGTCATATGACAACTTTAAACATGCAAGGGAACATAATTGATATTGATAAGGAATAGATTGCTCAACATTATCCACTATTGTCATGTTGCTTTAATGCCCACATAAATGTTGAATTTTGCAAATCTGTGCTAGTGATTTGATATATCTGCAAATATATTACCAAAGGTTCAGATCAAGCAACTTTTTCGTTTGAAAATCAAAGAGATGAATCTCAGAAATTTTTTGAAAGAAAAGAGATGAATCAGCACATTAATGATAGATATGTGAGGTGTGGATAAAAAATAATGGGACTGATTTTTTGTAAGACAAACAGCGTGAGCCTCAAGGTGAAATACCACATTTTCCAGTCACTTGACATCCCCCCCTTTACATTCCAGCTGGTGTGATGACCACAGCCTGCTCAGTTGGGCCACAGCCTTCGCTTGTGTCGGATCATGTACCTGACGCTTATTGGAAAAATGGGAAGTGTTTTATTAGAGCAACATTTAAACGTGAAATTTGTAGTGAAACTCAGCAAGTCCTCAACAGAGACCTATTCTCCGTTACAACAAGTGTACGATGATGAGTATATGTCACGCACATAAGCTTTTGAATAGCATAAAAGGTTCAAAGCAGGATGAGAAGAAATCGAAAATGATTTGCATTCAGGACGTCCTACCGCTTCAAAAACGGATGAAAAAATAGGCAATCTCATCTGTTCTGAAGGTAAAAAAGTGAATAAGGAATATTATCTTGAGGTTCTAACTACTCTTCGTGAGTGAGTAAGAAGAAAGCGACCTGAGTTGTGGAAGAACAAACCATGGATTCTTCATCAGGAATGCTTCAGTCCACACTCACACTGCAC
The DNA here is from genome assembly GCA_010016005.3 of Zanna intricata. Classification (NCBI taxonomy): domain Eukaryota; kingdom Metazoa; phylum Arthropoda; class Insecta; order Hemiptera; family Fulgoridae; genus Zanna; species Zanna intricata. Next base: position 7,223 of record JAAAKQ030311902.1, read on the forward strand.
TGATTTTTAAGTCGTTTTTGGCTAAGTACAGGATCCCTGTGCTGAAACATCTACCCTACTCATCAAATCTAGCCCTAAGTGACTTTTATGTTCCTGAAAGTGAAGGAAGCATTGAAAGGAACTGGGTTTGAGACGAAGTTGTGAAAGAAAAAGCGACTGAGACCATGAACATGATTTCAGAAAAAGACCTGAAACACTGTTTTGAACTATGGAAAATTCGAATGGAGCGGTGTAGGGATCATGGAGGGGAGTATATTAAAGGGGATAATGTGAAAGTTAAGAAAAAATAAAAAATTTTACTGCTAGAATCCCATTATTTTCTAGCCAGACTTTGTATATGTACATCTGAGGCTGATTGGATATTTTTTGACTTTTCTAATTCATTTATGTTATCCCACTATTGTTCATGTGGAAAACTATCATTACTTTATTTCGCTGAACAAAATCTCTTAACGAGTCCCTGAAAGTCTACAGAAGACTACTCTATTGCTTTTTTTTTTTTAGCATTGTCACTCCAATGACGTCACAAAGACACTGTTATATACGGAAGTTCTTTGATAGAATACCTGTAATAATAACAAATTTAGCAGAAGAGAACATGACATCAAAGGATTACCTGAAATCAAAAAGGATGCTGCTCTGGGTAGTAGAGTATATACAGTTCATCCAAACTAGTGATTGCTTTCATCTGTGTGTGTTATTGTGTAATGTTACAGGACCTATACCTTTTGTTAACTTGAAAAGTGTTGATGGTGGGCTATATCAAATATAAAACAGCTTGAGCTACACTTGGCTTATTGGAAAAATGATAATCACTGGAAAGACACATTTCTATCTCATCTTGATCTAATGTCTCTATCTGTCAGTCTTTGCCTAAATTGAAATAGTTATTTGAACTTACATTAGTTTTTTCGTCATCCTCAGGAGTAGCTGCTATTTATAAATTGTGGGAGAACTGCACATTCCACTTGTAAGATACTGTTAAATGTTGCATTTGGGCAAGAATATTTTCTATTCGTAAAAATGTCCCCTTGGACAAAGTTTGCAAGATACTGAACATATTGTGTGGGATGAATGTATAATATGAGCTCGATTCATTGAGCTCATATTGAAACCATAGATCAAACTCTTCACAATATTAGATCATGCTGTAAATTAATTATTGTATTATAACTTTTTTGTTTGCTGGAGACTTGGCAAACATTGCCTGTCAGAACATCATTGCCCCTCGAAATTTGTCTGTACTATTAACTTAAGAATTAATGCGAGAATTCATCTTGGGAGTGGTGATGCTAACTCTCCCTTACAACTCACAATGGGATTTCTGGAAATCTGGATTTTTGTGAGGATTCTTCTTCACAATGATGCTTACATTTCTGTCTATGAAAACATTGGTACCATTTTGCATACAATGGATGATCTCATTTGCAAAATTTTTCTGAAAATTAATAAGATTTTACAAAAACTGTACGAGTGGCTTTGCAAAAGATCTATCATAACTCCTCAAAATATTTTTACATTTGAGATTAATATGATTTTAGAAAAAGTTGAAGGGCATACCAAGTAATATTGATCTGTAGATTCTGTAATCAGTACTGAAGATGCAGTGCACTATTCCCAGAATTTTTTAACTCTCTTAATATTGCAGGTTTTCCAGCACGTAGTCTCAATCTTAAAATGGGAGTTTCGATTATTTTACTACAAAACCTTAACCCTCTGAGGTATGTTACACATGAGGTTAACCATGCATGAAGTTGCAAATCAAAAAATATGCGAAATCACATTGTGAGACTATTATTTTGAAGGTCCAGCAGCATGAGCTTGCTTTTATACCCTGCACCCCAATGAACCCAACTTACCATTTCAATTCAACAGACTGCAATTCCCTATAAAACCTTTGTTTGCTATAACAATCTAAATAAAGCTCAAGGCTAAACATTCAAACAATTAGTATTGATTTACGATCAGACTGTTTTTCTCATGGACAATTGTAAGTTGGACTTTCCAGAACTGGAAATTCAGAAAGTCAATACATTCTGGTACCAGAAAATCAAGACACCGCAAAAAAAATATATGCCCAGAAGTTCTGTCAATTTAATACTGTTAGAAAATGGGTTGGCTGAATTAAAATCTCGGGTGAATCCAAGATGGGGGATGCTATATATGTAAAATAACATGTGAGAGATTAGTACCCAGCCAAAACTACCAAAATAAATTTAATGAAAATTTGTATACACTTTCTCTTTACAGTATACATACATACTAAGAAAATCCACTATAAAATTCCAAGTTTAATGGGTTAAAATGAAATAAAAGTGAAATTATTATATTTTTTGACTTCTCTGTAACAGATGTAGATATCAACGTAATTTTTGGTGTGTGTAATCTTAATATGAATTGATTTCTATATTTTTTGAAATTCAGAGATTCAAATGGATTTTTTATTTTTTTTTTTAAACCGTGTTATTTCTTTAATTTCTTTGTAAGAAATAAAGAAATAGATCTGATATTTTATGAGTGTAATCTTCATGTAAATAAAGCAATTTCTAGATTTTTGAAAGGAACCCACCGGGTTGGTCTAGTGTTTAACGCGACATCGCAAATCAGCTGATTTCGAACTCAAAGAGTACTAAGGTTCAAATCCTAGTAAAGATAAAAATTTTTTTATGAATTTGAATACTAGATCGTGGATACTGGTGTTCTTTGGTGGTTGAGTTTCAATTAACCACACTTCTCAGGAGTGGTCGACCCGAGATTGTAAAAGACTACACTTCATTCACATTCATACACA
>JAAAKQ030311913.1:0-10013 GCA_010016005.3 Zanna intricata
AGTTCATTAAATTAATTAATTGATTTAAAAACTCGAATAAGTAGTGCGTATTACTCAAAAATATAATGAACATTACATTAATTGATATATGTATAAAGTTACAAATAAGTGTGGGCTTAATCATATCGGGAAAATAATTCAAATTTTTCTTATCTAAATAGGTAACAATTTTTTAAATATTGGTTGTCATAATGCAACTATTTTAGTTGATCTAAGGCTGTAGTCATTCAAGCTATTTTGAACCGAATCTTTCATTTAATCGTTCCGTGATATATTTATCGTTTGTAATTAAATTTAATTTGTCGCGTTACAATACCGGTCAGTAAAGGTAAAGAAATGTTTTAAAGTTTGGGAAAAATATAAAAACGTGAAACTAAACAGAAGAAAAAATACTTCCGGAATCATTATTGTTAGTTTTCTGCATCATTCTTATGATTTTATTTACTTTTTTTTTAATAAAAGACACGCTCGTTCACACAACCAAATGCAATTTAGCTATTGAAATATACATATTGAATACCTCATAGCAAAACAGTTTTAAGTATTAAAACTAGCCGGCCTCCGTAGTGCGAGTGGTAGCGTCTCGGCTTTTCATCCGGAGGTCCAAGATTCGAATCCCAGTCAGGCATGGAATTTTCACACACGCTATACATCATTCATCTTCATGCTCTAATAACGGTGGTTCTGGAGGTAAAAAAAAATTATTAAAACTGTTTATTATCTATTAACAATGTATTCCATTAGTGTATTCAAATATTATTAAAACAAAGAATTTTTCTTTTTTTTGCTTGATCAATAATTCAAAACATAGACACAAATATTTTACATCGTTTTCATCTTAAAAGGTAATTTCTAATATAAAAAATGTAAAGGATCAAATAAATAAAACCCATGAATTAAAAATTAAAAGTCTAAAATAAGGATTTTCTTCACATGTGCAACAATACAAAAAGAGCATCCTTCTGAGGTAATACGGGATGAAACTTTGTAGTGTATGAAAAAATAACCCGTCTGACCGGGATTTGAATTTGTAGCTATAGGATGAAATGTCGAGTCGCAATTATTTTCAATCTTTTTTTAAAATCGTGATATTATCAGCATGTGCATGAATAAATCGATCGTACGTGTTATTTATTGTTTATTGAATAAAGATTAAAATCTTCAGGAATCTCGTACCGGACAAGAAATGATGAAGATAAATTCCTTATAAAATACCAGAAAAAAGTCTATATTTACGATTAACTGACAACGGTTAAAGAATTTTCAATATCATTTTACAGCAACCACATACAAATAACAAAACTTTGAGGACCAAACTTTTAGAGGTATAAATAAATTAGTTTAAATATCTATGTTATGTTGAGATAAGATTAAAAAAAAAGTAATTCAGTTAAACTTTATAGACCGGTCTGGTTTAATTCTTAGAGTGATATGTACACTAGGTAATCCAATTATTAAAAAAATCTGATGTGGACAGCACATGACTTCCTTGCCCGCCTATTAAATTACATATACACTTTTCTTTTCTTCTTTTTTTAAAATTTAAAGTACATAAAATTTTATTTCATTAATAACTTATGATATTTTTTTCATTTGTTTATTATTATTATTATTATTTATTTTTTTTGTAATTATTGAATTATTACTTACTGTGATTTTTTTTTACAATCAGATGTATAATTATTATTAATAAATCAATATATAAAAATTTAAAAAAAAAGTTAAAAAAAAATAAGAAGATGAAGGCTGATTCGAACAGATGTGTACCCTTGTAAGATCCGATTATTTCATTAAGTAAGTTTTATTTGGCTATAACCCTAGAATTAATGAAAATAAGTATCATTTATGATATATCGTTGAACATCTGTTAATAAGGATTACTATTGCAGTTAAGAAAAAATTCAAAATCCAATCTTGTTTTGGAATTTGGGGGTGTTTGGATACTTATAATTCAGTCAATTGCAATCAAAAAAGGAGGTGCACAACTAGATGTTACAACTATCCTAAGGCCAAAATTTCAACATTCTACGGCTAATAGTTTATGAGTGATGCAAGATAAGTAAATACGTACAGACGTCACGCCGAAATTAATGAAAATACATTCAGAGATGGTCAAAATGGATATTTCCTTTGAAATCTGACATTTTTTGCGATTACAATTCTTCCTTTACTTTTAAACGGAAGTAAAAATAAAGACGATTTAAAAATTATTCCTATATAATAGAGAATAAAGCTAAGTAATAAATTTCATCCATGCAAACCAATAATGAACATCAGTGCTCCAGAATTCTGACCGGTGTCAATAACACCCCGGATCTTTTATATTCATTATAATCATAAGGAAAACTAGGACAAATAATATAAAGCGATAAATAACTGTATGTCTTTTTATTAAAAACTATGTTTTATATATATTGTCACAAATCAGCAGGTGAAAATGGAACAGCTATATCCGGTAACAGCCAGTTCATATTAAATAATAATTTTGCTGTTATTTTCCGTCATCAAACAAAGGAACTTTGCTTGTTATTAATGTTTATGTATAAATACTGTTCTATTTTATGTCATTTCTTTTTTCTAATTTACGATTTAAATTTTTCCTATTTAACCTTCTTTTCTCTTTTATTACTAAAAAAAATCACTATATAATTAGGGACGTTTAAAAAAAAATTATTATAATTTGATTTTTTTCTTTCTTGCAAAATCCATACTTAAAAGTAACATATTTTTAATTTCATTTTTATAATTTTCTACATAACGATTTAACTTAAATCAGTTTATATTTTATTTTGCAGAAACATTGTAAGAATATAACTATTTTGAAAGCTAGATATATCAATCCTTGTCCATAATTTAATGGAACATTTAATATCTTTTAATGTTGTGTTATTACTGTTAGATTTCTTTTTTAAAGATAGTAGAGTGTCACCGTATTAATGGCATTTATTTTCTTTGTTTTATTAAACTTTTATAGAATTTTAATAATTATTATAAAATTAAAGTTCCCTTGAATTACCTGCTTTAAAAATAATTTGTGAATGTTACATTTATTTTTTAAAAATATTGAGTGGTTTATTTACAATTAACTTTAAAAAAAATTTATAAATTTTCTTTTAATAAAATTTTGTTATTTGGTATTAATTGACAAGCGTTTTGTTTTGATACAAGTAAAATAATAATAATAATCAGAATCAATTTTTAAATACCATAAAAAGTTCTTAGACACAAATATTTCAGAATTTATGGAGAGAAATGTTTTTTCCGATGCTGATCTCTGCGGCAGAGGGGTAGCATCTCTACCGTTCATCCGGAGCTCTCCGATTTCGAATCCTGGTCAATCATGTTATTTTTCATCGCGCTGAAAAATTTCCATTGAGCTAATAATCAAAGTAGTTGAAATAGTAATCTCAAAAAAAAAGAAGTTTTTCTTATTAATTTTTTTATTGAAATAATATTAATGCTATAATAAACCCAAAAATTGTTTACGTATGAATTTTAGTATTAGATAGAAGGCGTGAAATTAATGTATTATTTCTTAAATAAGAAAGTTAAATTAATTTTTGCTTTATGTATGTTATATCGTTTTCCAAAAACCATTTGTTTTTATGGCAGTAAACATGTAACGTACACGAGGTTCATGTGGAACCGGTCAGAATTGTTAATCTGAAAGTAATGATGTTCACTGTTCAGTCTCAGTCGCGTGAGTGGTTGCTTGAGATGCTTATTACCATTTACAAAGTAAATTTATGTATATTTATTTTTTGGAGTGCTTGGCTAACAGATTATATTCGGTTTAGGAAAGTCGACAAAGAGTAACCAGGACCAAAAACCAATTAATAGATTTATTTTAATGTAGATAAGTAGTTCAGGACAACTTCCTCATCAGTCCTGAAATTCAGTTTACCTAAGAGGACGCCTCTTGGAAAAACCCAAACAAGTACGTGATGCAATATCTTTCTGGGCGAGGTGCTTTTAGGGACAGGCTGCAGAGGTTCCGGCCTGGTGGACTCAAGAATTTGTCCGCGATGCTGGCAGTTGAATGATGTTTATCGTTTTGTATGAATGCTCAAGCTACGAGTTGAAACGCACGGAGACTATTTTTTGCCTTGATTTATCGCATTGTCGTTAGATCTCCATGTTAACTGGTGCAATTAATTCAGGCCGAATGGGTCATAGTGGAGAAATTCATAAATTACTTGCCGTAAGAAAAAATTGCTGAGGGGTTCTAGGTGCAACTTGGCCTTTCCCGCTTTCTGTTTCTGTTTTTTATTTATTTATTTTGATTTTTTTGTTATATTACGTTTTTGTTGTTTTATATTCATGGTTTGTTATTTCGTTTGAATTCAACTCTTTACCTTTTGAGTAGGTTGTAGATTTCGGTTCCTTATTTTTGTTACTCAGTCTTTTTTGAAACTTAGTTTAGGTGCGATTTGTTTTGCTTTTTATGAGGGTTCTTAATGATAGTAGTACATCGATGGGAGTGTTGCACGCGGCATTTGCATCGGTGGCATCCTGATTGAGACAAGAACAAGACTAAGAAGTGCCTTTTGCGGAGGTTTTGAAGATGACTTCTAGTAAAGCCCATAATGGCTAGGTACGGAGGGAGTGACATGGTGATCTAAACTGCCACATGGAGGATATCTTCGGTGTGGGATCAGTATGATTCCTCGTTAGGGAAAAAACCTACAAAAAATTTAAAATTTTTTATACAAACGAAAAGTAAATGAAGTAAATAATTACTTTTAAGCAATAATAATTATGATTTTTTTTTTATTGAGTTCATTTATTTATACTTTATTAAACGTAGGTTGAATTAATCTTTTATTATGTATAAAAAACAATAGCTCCCCACCCTTTGAATTGAATTGTTATTGATAGGATTTTTATTATTACAACAAAAAAAAAGTAACCGGAAGTGATTATCTCTTTAAAACTAAATAAATAGCTTTTTGGTGGACAAATTGTTTTTTTATTCACAGGCAGAATATACTGTAAATTAATGGTAAAGAAGATTAAGTGGCTGTCATCGGTTCGCCACTTAATATGATTTATACGGCGAATAAAGAAAAAATTAAATTAAAAAATAAAATAACCGGAATTAAATAAACAGATATAACAATGAATGACATATTCCTTTTAGGCTAAACATTTATCACGATACGAATAATAATTAGTTTTCGGTTTGTAATTTTGATTAAATACTTCGGTCGTAGTTATACGTGTCAGTATAAAATTACCTTTTAATGAAAAGCCAGATGGAATTCTGTTTTATTTTCTATGCTTTCAAAATAGTCAGTTATAAATCATTTCAGTCTGAATAAATAGGCCTGTTTGAATTATATAATATTACTTAATTTTCATGTTTTTATTTAGGGTTGATTAATATAATCTATTAAAAATTTAATTGATATTCGTTTTGAAAAATATTTATTAAATTTTCAGTTTAAAACATTTTAATGACTGATTTAAATTTTATGAACAAATCTTCTTTAATAAGTACTTAATTTATTCGTAGCCGTAACCCCAAGGGTTGTAGACAGCTTGACGTAAGGTACCAGCTTATTTTTAAAAAAATAACAAGCATTCACAAATATTTGCAATACATTTACAGTAAAAAAGGAGCGCTGCAATGGTTTTCTGTTAACTTTCTTCATAAGAATATTTTATTACGTTACATAAAAAAACATTGGTAGGATTGTAAGTGTGACACTTCAACTCCGTTCAACTAGAATTAACTATAGAGAATATCATTACTTTCAAAGAGAGGTATTCTCGAATCCTAAGTGATTTATATTCATAAAACGTCGAATCTTGTGTAAAGATAATGAAGTTTTAAACCGGATGTTTCAATTTTTGCATTATATTGATCTTAAACGTTCAATTCGATATTTTTATCTATTGTTTTTATATTTCAAATGTTTTTAAAATGCCAGTTTTTTCGTTAATTTTTATGTTTTTTTGTTTGTTTTTATTCTGTTATCCGAGAAGGGTCATTTACACGCCTCTCGGATTTTGTTAAATTCTACATAGGTTTATATAAATTTTATATTGTTTTTGTTTTTTTATTTTTATGTTTCTTGTCAATAATTTTATCATATTGTTAAGATTCTTATTAGGTGTAAGTTTTTTTTAGTGGTATTAGTTTTAAGTTTTGTTTTATTTTTAATATTTTAGTTTTAGTTTATAGTTTTTATATTAGTTATAGCTTTTAATTTATCCAAGAAGGGGCTCTTTACACCCCACTCGGACTTTGCTAAATTTTTTTTTTATACATATATATATATATATGTTTTATATTTATGCTTATTTTAATTCTATGTTTACGGCTGTGATATTATTTTTAAATGTATTTTAGATAAGTTTTTATATGTGATATTAGATATAAGTTCTTTTTTTTATTTTTTGACTGTTTTTTTAGTTTCCTTTTATTTTATTTATAAGAATTCTATTCCGAGCGATAATAACACGAGAACGTTTTTCACCCCTTCCCCCCCAAAAAAAGAACAAAAAAGATATATATATATATACGCATAAAAATCATAAGAGAGTTTGAGACAGTTTTTCCATAAAAATAAATTTATAAAATTCAATATTTATTTATAGGGTCAGAGTAAAAGATTATAGTATAAGAATAGATTATAAAAGATTACATAGGGTAAGATTTTGTAATTATCTGAATTACGTAAAAACGGAATAACTATTGCGCACATTTTATCAGATAATTAGATAAATAAGCAATTATTACTTATCCCTATTTTTATAAAAGTTTAATTTTGTTTTTAAATGGCTGTAAATTTGTAACTTTATAAAATAAAAATCTGAAGAAGACGTCACATGACTTCCTTGTACGTCTATTATTTTCATATAAACTTTTTTATTTTTTTTAATTAAAAGAACATAAAATTTTATTTCATTAATAACTTTAATATGATATTTTTTCATATTTTTTTTTCTTTTTTATTGTCATTATCGAATTATTATTTATCAATTATATTTTACAGAGATTAATAATTTGTTAATAAATCAATATATTTGAATTTAAAAAAAGTTAAAAAAGCAGAGGCAATGAATCCGATTCGAACTGATGTGCCTTCCTCCTTCTAAGATCCAAATACTTTATTAATTAAAATTTTATTTGGCTATAACTCTAGAACAATGAGAATGAGTAACACTTATGATAAATCGTTGAAAAGCTCACAATGAGGGCTTATTACTGCAGTTAAAAAAAAAAGTTCAAAATCCAAATTGTTTTGAATTTTGGGCTTTTTTTGGACAATTTTGGTCCAGTCGATTGCATTCAAAAGGGAAGGTGTACAATTAGATGTTACAGCAGTCCTAAATCCAAAATTTCAGCATTCTTTGCTGAAAAAACATTCGTTTTTCAGTTATCCAAGATACATACGTAAAGATGTCACGCCGAAACTAGTCAAAATGGATTCAGGGATGGTCAGAATGGATATTTCCGTTGAAATCTGAAATTTTTCGCGATCATTTCCTTTACGTCTTACAAGGAAGTAAAAATCATTAAAAAAATAATAAAAACGAATTAAAGAAAGAAAAAGGCTTAAATTATTAAAAAATCCATTACTACTTTTCTTAAAATTTTGAATTTTTGTTGTCGGTATCAATTTAACTTTCAATGACATACAAAAGAAGACAAACCTTTGTGACAAGCCTTTTTTTGTGATATTTTTAAATTAAAGATTATTTTTTTATCAATATTTATTTTACATGATTTTATATTTGTGAAAAATGTTGACTAGTGCACCAAAATGCTTTCAATATGAAAAAAAATTCGTTTGAAAGATACAAATAGGTGAGAATCCAACGTGGTTTTCTTAAAAAAAAACAAAAAAAAATCACTGGGAAAGAAAACAGATTGACATGGAATTTGAGCCTTTTCTCATAATATTTTGAAATGTAAAAATATTTATTATATTTTTACATTATGTTTTCCCTTTATCATTTTTCTTTGATCTATAATTCTTTAAACATAATAATAAAATGAAGTTAAATGTTCAAGTTATAACAATTCAATAATACGCCATAACGTCAAAAATAAGAAAATTATATTGAAATTATTTTAATGTAACGCTTAATATTTGGCTAAAAAAAAAAAAAAACAGTTTTCAATTGATGTTTTCTAGAAATTACGTAGCAGTATAAAAAAACTTCAAAATAACATTTAAAAAAAACATACATAATGAAAAAATTAGTTTTTCGGTTTTATTTATTAGAAATTCGTTTAGAGTTTATTATTATTATTATTATTATTATATATTTATATTATATTACTCGTATTATTATTATTATCTCTTTCGGTTAAAATTCCTTTATTTTTATTATGGAAAACACAATCTAAGATAATTAAAAGTTATATGAAGAAAATTGTAAGGAAATGATTGTCCTGGTGTTTAAAAAGAAAGATTTTTAAGTATTTTAATAAGTATTATAATTGATAGAATAAATTTCTCACTTAAATTAGAGGTAGAGAGAAATAATTGGTGCATTCTAAGTAAAAAATATAAATTAAGTTTAAAATGTAATGTGATAGGTGAACAATCATCATTTTATTAATTCTTTTTCTTTATTTTTTTTTTAAAGTACATTTTTTCTTTAACATTTAAGTTTAATTCGATAAAAACAAATATACAAATATATTAATTTTGAAGTTAATTATGAAAAAAAAAAGATTATTTATTTTAAAGATTAAATTGAATTAGATTTTAATATATTTTATTTTACCTGTTACAATACAAAACAAATTTTTCTTACTAATTTGAGATACAAATAAGGGGAACATAAATAAAGATCAACAAAGTTATATGTTATACTAGTTAGAAAATAATAAATAAAATACAATTAATCTGTTTTTTATTTATTTATTTATTTTTTTTTTTTAATATACGAATTAGAAATAAAAGGAAGTCAGAAAATAGATGGCGTTAAACGGATGAAAAAGAGGAAACTATAGAAAAAAAAAACAAGGACGGTTAAATAGAACATTTAGCTGCTAGCCGTATTGTCACAAATCACCTGAGAACTTGTGTGTGATTAATCGGAGATTTAATTAGTCGTTGCACACTAACGCTATCTACGACTTATATCATTCAACACAAGATCTCGGATTCCTTCACAAGCTTAATTCATTCAATCTTTCACTCTATACGTTATTTATTCCAATAAATATCTAACCATTTTTCTTAGAACTGAAGAATTCCTGTTAAGAATCCAGAAGCAACTATATATATATATATATAATTTATGTAAGACGTAAAAGTTAATATATCTTTAGCCAAAGATTATTATTCATTTTAATTTCCTATAAATTATTTTCTTTGAACTCATCTTATTCATTTTTTTTATAAACAAATATAATTAATAAATTGCAGAAAGTAAAAAATGTATCAGTACGTTTGGAATTCACATTTTATATTTTATCATAATTTGAAAAAAATTTTTTCTTTTTCTGTTTCCTTTTTTTTACGATAAAGAATTAGGGGTAAATGTTAATTACGTCGGAATAAAATTTTTTTTTTATTACTTAGGTAAAAAAAAAAATTATATTATTCTAAGATCTAGTATATATTAAATATTGAATAGTATTTATTAAATAGAAACATGTAAATAGAACGATAAAAATCCATTTTCATCATTTAATGCGTTACATACGAAATTCAAAAAATGAACACAACAGTATTCCGAAAATAAATTCGGAAAAATGTTACCACAACAGATCTACATTTAATTTATTTCTACATATAGGAATATATCCCCTTCTGTATGATTGTGCATAAATCTGATATTAATCAGATTTTACTTCCACGAATAGGAATATTTCCATTTCTACTTGATTACGCAGAAATCTGTTATGACTCAGATTTTACGCGTCCAGTGAATTTTATAATCACTGTGAAAAAAAAAGTTATAATTTTGTATAATGTTTATTATGTGTTACGATTGTCCTTTCATTTAATTAAGAAAATGACAAGGAGTATATGATAATATTCCTG
>JAAAKQ030311924.1:0-10013 GCA_010016005.3 Zanna intricata
TATATATATATATATATATATGTATATTTTATAAAATAAAACTACAATTTGTTCATGCAAATTTTGTTAATGCAGTTTAATACGGAGTTTGGAACCTACTAACTGCGTGTGGTATTGCGAGGAGATACTTCATTTTATGAAAATTAATAGTTGGTCTAGAGTACAGGGGGCGATAGTTTGCGTTGAGAGTGGGTTGGGACGGGATGCTTTCAGTTATGGGATAGATAACTGATAAGGGATGTTTCACATGCTATTGTGTTTGTAACCGGTCCTCAGAACAAACCCACACATATTCAGATTTGACAAACTTACGCACGCAACCTAGTACATGCATACGTATAAGTGTACTGTACCGTCAATATCCATTCTAAGTTATTGAAAATGTTGCTCAAAAGAGAAAATTACTTAAACATGATTGTGTTTTCACCCTTCTATTTATTACCTCCCAGCAAAGCGGTCTTTTACATTATCATACTAAAATCTAAAACACACAATTGTATTAAAAGTTAAAACTTCCCTTAATGTACGATTTAATAGAAATGACAATATCAACAAATTGATGACTGAATTTATTCAAACTTTAGAAGCAAACCGTAAAATAATCATTGCCATTTATAAATAATTAACGACTAAACATACCCGTACAAAGATATAGATATGAATTCACGATTATCACAAATAAGGAGTCAATGGAGAAAGTTCTGGGATTCTCATTGCTGGCTATCATCAATGTAATTTGTTCAATTCGACTTAGAACAGGGTGAATTTTTATCTTGTTCAGACATATGATGTTTGACTGGTGACTGATAATGTTAGTAATGTTATTAAGATTAATATACAAAAATTAATTTTGAGCAGCATTTATATAAAAAAGTATTTTCTATAAAGTTAGTGTAATATAATAATTATTATTAAACCATTACTTTAATAATAATTTTTATTTTTATGTAGCAAATTTAATGATTAGTAGGAGAATGAGAGATAAAAATATTGCTAATTTACAATACAAATATCAGCATAATAAATCAATATTCTTCACTAATACACAATAGATACCAATGATAAAAACCCTCCACAAGTAATACAAAATCTAGTAATACAAAACTGGTACAAGTTCTGGAAATAAACATCCCAATTCTGTATTTATTGAACGTCAGAGAAAAATGAAAACTTGTGTCACAAAATCGTGAAGCAAACATACGTATAACAGTATGCTGATTTTAATTTAACTTTAATCCATCTAAGAAAAACCCTTATCTTTACTTGTAACATAAAATGAAACAAAAATAACTTGTAATACATAAATTAATAATAAAAAATTTTTTTGATAAAATGATATATTTACCTTAAAAAGTAAAAACTTTTAAGAACGTATACGTTACCACTATATTAAAATTTCATGAAATAAAACAGAAAATAATACTTGTTATCTCAATGTATTTCTTCAGTACCCGATGTGTGTTGAACTAGTGTCATCGTTTTCCAAATTTCTCACAATATCTTCATTATGTTCACACAAACTGCTCATTTCCTTTGCTATTTTCTTCTTTAAAAATACTTCTCGCATTAGCCCAACTTTCACTTAACCAACTCTCTTAACCTCTTCACGAAATCGATTAATTTCTATTAAATATTTCCTACGCCATGAAATAATATCTTAGGTACAATCAATAAAAGAACTATTTTTTCTATGGACATGAAACGAAATCCATTGATTTTAAAAACGATATAATGTACAGTAGTCCCCACGTACCGGCGAGCTTGGATGTTCAGCCCTCACGTCACTGCTATAATATTATTTTCTGAAACATTGGTACACCATGATTAGTCTTCTCTTAGTAGTATACACATGATGCAACTGTTGTTAACAAAGCAATATATTTCGGGGTGATTACAATATTAAAAAAGTGACATCATGTTTGAAACACAAAACAATAATTTTTATTGTTTGTAAATATTTTTATTTTATTTTTTATTTATTTTACGGATAATAATCGTCGCCATTCCCAGCTTGCCGTTACTTGGCGATGACCGTAATTCTAGAAAAACTGCCGTTTCAGAAAGGTAATCACGGAATTTACTTTTTGGTTCAAGTTGGTAATCTCGTTATTAAAATAAAACGAATGAAGTTTTTTCTGATAGTAATTTTAGTAAAATCATCCAACTTTTCAATTGTATTTGTGGGCTTTCGAGTCCTTTCCAGAAATAACATGTTTACCATCAATTTTGTGTTTATTTTGTTAAAAATTTTTCTTTCGCTAATACGTTTTGCACAATTTGCTTTCTGATCAATGTCGCTCACTGCAGTTTCAGGGTTATCTTGTTTAAGGTTATATAAACGTGACTGATTATTTTTTTCGCAGTTATGAAAGAGTTTTTCTGGTTTATATTACACAACAGAATTAGTCATTGTTAAAATCTAATTGGCACCGAAATACAAATAAATTAAAATTAATGAAAATAACGCTGATTAAAATTGTTGTAAAAATGAGCTCTAAAACTATCGTACCGAGTAACTCGATAACGTAGGTTGAAATACTATGTTCTACTGAACTGAATAATTGTGTAAATAATGATTTGCACCATTATTTGTTTCAGTCATTTGTTATTCAAGTCATGTCGTTAATAAACATAAGTGACAAAAACTCAACAAAATTTTTAATAGATAATCATCGGTATACCACGGCGCCAGAATAGTGATAGTTTACAGTACGTTTTTATAAGCATAAAGTAATAATTTCACTTGTAAGTGTAAGTGGCAAAATGACTCATCCTATACTACTGAGACACTTATCATATTGAATTGAATTCTATACTTACATTTGCAGCACGGTTTCATGAGATAATGTTTAGGTAAGAAAATGGGTGGTCGACCTGAGATTGTACAAGACTACACTTCATTCACATTCACACACATCCTCATTCATCCTCTGAAGTAATATCTTAAGGTAGTTCCGGAGGCTAAACTGATAAAGAAAGAGAGAGAGGTAAGAAAATGAAACTGTTTGAAAGAAATTTATTCCTACAAAAAATAAATTTATTCTTAACCAAAAAGAAAAAATATGATTTATTTGATTTTGAAATAAAATCAGATTGCGCCTGAAAATAGAAAATCAGTAGTAATATTTAAAAAAAAAAAAAATTAATAAAAATTAAGAAAATGTTAAAATCGAGAAAAAAACGTTGTTATTTCATGTTTTATTTAAAGGCAACATAAAAGTAGAAGGGGTGTACTGCCCTGTTAGGTAACAACAGATAAATTGTATAACGATTAGAAAAGGGAAATGTAATGACAAGACAAATTTGATTGTGTCTGACGTGAAATAAAAATAATGTGATCTCGGATGGTAAATATAAATAGATTTTAATTATATGTAAAAATAAATTACAAATATGTCTATTTTAAAGTTTTAAAATGTTTTTATCGGCTTTTACACTAGCCTGGTTTTATATTAGAAAATGAATAGATTTTGGAAACAGGAATTTTAATATTCCTGTGTTTGCAACTGTTTCCAAATGACCTTTTTTCTATACGTTGCTGCTACTTTGCGGATAAGAATGATAAATTTTGAATTAACTAACATGTACCTCATTTCTTATAACTTACAAGCATCTCTATATATATGAATGTCAAAAAGCTTACTTTTTCTGAATTTATTTATAATCAATCCTCAATATTTAATTTATTTTACTTTTATTCAGAATTTATATAAAGGTATAAATCTGACTTTAGATTTTCGTTGGTCGTATTTGAAATTAAATAGCAATATTTTGCAGTATTTTTTTCTAGAAAAGAGATAATTCTGACTGAATATTGTTTGAGTAAATCACAAAGTTTTTGGTCTTTTTTTAGAATCCCCGCAATCCATATTCTTACCAATTTTAATTTTTTTTTTTTTAATTCACTAGGATTCTAATGTAAAACTGTATGATCTCGAATCTAACGAGTTAAATAATATATTAGACCTTCAAAATATAATACATACTTATTACACTATGTCTCTGTCGGCCATTTTTATGTTTAATAATGTTATTAAGCTTAAAAATAAGTTAGATAATAGTGTTTTTACGTTTATGTCTGTTTCACAACAGACCTTTTAAGATCTTTTAAGATTAAAAGATCAAGAGTAATATAATTTAACATGCCAAAACAGAATGTCCTGACTTTTCCTGTTATCTGATTGATTTATCAGCAATATGATAAAATCACAATAATCAGATTATATTTTAGTAATATATCTTAAAAAAAACTTCTTATCTAAAAACATACATTTAATTTTAATGATAGGACTAATCAAACTGAAAATACGAGTATATTTAAAATATAAATGAAAATAAAATAAAAACAAATAAAAAAATATTACGTGAAGTAAATAAAAGAAAAGCAAAACAAATTAATTATCACATATTATTAATTATGAGACGATAAACCATGTTACAATTATCGAGTACAAAAATTTAGATACATTTACAAAAGTGATAAGTTTCAGTCTTTTTATATAAACAATGAGGGAGTTACAGCTATTTAAAAAAAAAACTTACTTGCTTGTCTGTATTTTCACGAAACACTTCAAAAAAATTCCAAAAGCTATATTTATTTTATTATAAAATAAGAGTTAAGAAAATTAAGAGAACTTCTTTCTGTAATCGAATGCGGAACACTTAGAAGGATTTGAAGATTTTTTAAATATTGATGATGGCGGCCCCAGAACCTTACCACGGATTGATGTGCTATACGCATGTGATATTGAAGGAACTGACAATAATTAATTTGGTTTTGTCTAATAATGGGATGAATCGTATTTTTATTTTCTGTGATATTTAATTTTAGGTATTTGCTTCGAATATTTATGAAAATATTTGTCAGTAAATGTATTTTCAGTACAAAAAAATTCAAAACAGTGGTTTTATATCTTGTAATGAATAAGATGCATGTCTATTGCGTTACTCTGTATCATTTAAGTACCACATATGATATGAGCTGTTAGAATATGATAGCGCTTCACGATTGTATTCTTGAATTAAACTCGCAAAACGTTTTTCGTATCAATCTTGTTTCTTTTTTTCAAAATTTCTTCCAGATATTTCTAGCATCAACATTACAGTAAGGAGACTCCATTTGTATTATTTTCTTAGTATTATGCAAAAAATAAGAAGTTGTTTAAACTATTATAATTAACAAGATATTGATAACCCTATAACTATTGATCTGAAGATGCGACCAAACAAAATTATTAAATATCTCTAATGGAAAATTTTTCATCTCGTAAATTTTACATATTAGACCTACACATTTTGATTTTTTAACACGATAATAAATCAACTGAAAATTGATTATTATTGTATAAGAACTTAATTTAACTTATAAAACGTGATATGCATAATTAAAACCTCCCAAAAAGTTTAAAATTTGTTATACCTTTACAAAGTTTATTTTTTGATCTGTGATTTTTAAAGGAGATTTTGCATTTTAGCAAAATGGAGTATAACAATAATTTTAATATTACATTTCATTGCCCTATGGAACGTATACACTATCAAGATTAATTCCTCTTCTACTAATATTGATAAAATATTGTTATAATGCGAATACAAATCATAATCTTAGTTCAGTTTGTTTAATTACATGATTCAAAGAAATTATGTTCAGTTGGAGAAATCACGCAGACAAGTATATATCTGAAAATAAGAAAATTATTAAATAACTGCTATTAATCTTATAATTAATAGCAGTTTTAACATACAAACACTATTAACTGTTAATACTATTAACTATTAACTGTTAATATACAAATAATTAACTTTTTGTAGTCTACCATTAGTATTAAGGGCATATTGATCGCAAACTCAATAAATCAGTTGAGAAAGAAAGAAAAAAAATTAGATAACCTATACTTTTATATTTATAAATCTTATTTAATAACAAAGTAATTTTTAATTTTCTCACAGATACTTAGCGTGTTTATGATTTTATTATGTGATAACAGTAAATACGAACGGAAGGATCTAAAAAAGGCGAGCACTGAGCTGGAAAATCTCTACTGACATAATCTTTCGAGATGTTATAAAAAAGAATTATTTTCCTTCATGCCAGCTAAGGAAAAAGATAATTTTAAAATCATCGCCGAATTAAAGTATGAAACTCAACCCGGTGGAATGAGATCTTCAGCACTGTAATTTTTAAAAAAATCTCTTATCGCATAACTGAACCTGTCACAAATATTATTGATATTTCGTTACAAATCTTCCATTTTCCAAGTAAATTGAATTATTCCATAATTAAATAATACTTACAAAGAGAGTCGAACAAGATAATAATTACTATATAGGCTACCTGTTCATTCCATTGCCCAGTGTTATCAAAAAATATTTGAGATAAACACAATCACTATGTTTCTGAGAACCAAGTTATTTTTACAATTAATATTCTAAGGGTACAGAAATATTTTTAAAATGTCACTTAGTCTTTATCAGACAATACAATCGAAGCGACCATTTTCAGTTGCAGGACTTAACAACTGATTGTTCCCATGAAAAACATGTTTTAAAAAAAATTATAATAATTTTGGTAATTGAATGACTGCTTGACGACAGAATAGATAAACATCCATACACCAGCCGTGAAAAAATAAAAGATGAAATGAAAATTTAACATTGGATCAGAGTAAGTACTGGTAAACTCTATTGCATACAAATTCTGAGTTAGATTCCTGTTAAATCAATCATTATTATCTTGCTAATGAAATAATTGTGTGTAAAAATATCATTACGTAATTCACACCAGTGTAGGCTATTAGGCAGTCTCGCTTGTAAATAATTGATAGGTTCCGTTTGAATAGAATGGCTGTCCAAAGTGCACTGCAATGCTTTGCTTTACTTAATTTATTATTTTTCTTTTTTTTTTTTTAATCTCCGGAACCACAGTTAAGGTATAACTTCAGAGGATGAGATGAATGAATTGTAGCGTGTGTGAAAAATGCCTTGCCTTACCGGGATTCGAACCCGGGACCTCCGGATGAAAGGCCGAGACGCTACCACTCGGCCGCCTTGGTTTACTTGTAGATATTTATTTGCTCAGAAAATAAATAATTTTTATTTTTTTTTTATTATTTTTTTTTTTTACATATGCCAGTTCATTTCAGGTGTAATAATTTTTATAAATAAATACATTTTTGTATTACGCACATTTTATGATTCGGGTTATCAACCACCTGTTTTTTTTTAAAATGTTTTTACTATTTCTAACTGAAATAATTGTGACATTTAAAGTGAATTTATTACGTTTTATAATGCACTTGATGGAAACACTCTTAACATAATAAGTAAAGATAAAAAATAAAATAAATATACAAATATATATATATATTTAATCCTATGCATAACTTTTCTTTTCTTTATTTAGATCAAATAAAAACTGAATTGGTTTGCTATTGTTTCCATAACAGTCAGGACAACCGATAATTTTCTAGATCAAGTGAAACGTGACTTAATCAATAAAAGAGCAACGTTAATATAATTAGTTTAAATACATAAATTTAAACAATTATATAAAAAATTGTCAAACTTTAACGATTTTGTTAAAATTAAATACACAATCAATCAATTAAATTCTTACTTAAAAATTATACTCAAATTGAATTATTAACTCCTATCCTTTTTAATTTGGTTAAAAATAATAGATTTATGAAATTCACGTTGATATTCTTTTGAGGAAAATGTTAAATTTAAAATAAGAATGGGCAACCTAGGATTCCTTTTTAATAAATTATACTAATTCGTTAAATTTAAAATCTTACTGAAAGATAATGTCCATCTTTGAATGCAGATTAATTGTGATTAATATAAAATTGATTGGAAGTTCTTTAGAATGAATCCTTTATTTTCTCGTTCACGGTATTATGCTATTATGCGAAATAATCCTGAAATCTTTGGCTTTTTTCTTATTTTTTTTTTTTTGCTTTTTGCAGGACCCAAGAGAAAATGTTAACATTATGTCAGACGGGAATATAAAAAAAATCTACTAAGCTTGTCGTTTTATTGAGATGTATTTAACAGGAAAAGTTTGATTTGGTTGTATTTCAAAGAAAACGAGTTTGATAATCCATCGAAAATTTACTTAACAAGTCACCAAAAAATTGCTGGAAAATTTTTTTCTTCATTAATTGACAAAAATAAAAACTAAACAAGCAAAAAACTTAGAAGCTTAAATTAATTATCACTAAAATCCAATTGTAGAAATAAGATATAGTTACAGATAAAAGAATCCCTGGTTTTTGTTTTGAAATTGTATAAGCAAGTGTTCAATTCACTGGATTAATTAATTACCGTCGTTGTCTAAATCTGAACTTTATTTTCACCATTCAAAATTTATTTGTTTTCCTTATCAACTAAATTGCTTGATACGCAGCATTTCTAACGTCAAGATTTTTTCTCATCAGATATTTCACCCTTTGCTGTTTTCTTTTTTAAGATACTAAGATGAAATTGAGTCCTTTAATAACAGGTTATTCTTTAAAAAGTTACTATAGTATACCTATGCTGTAATTTTAAAGGGGATGATTTATGTCATTCCTCTCAATATCGTAGTAGTTTCTTAAAGAAATCTGTATTTATCTATTTCTTTGTGTACATCCAGAACTGCCAGATATAAAAACCATTCTTCTTATTAAATTTTTTTATATTTTTTAACTGTTGCCCAATTACTTTCTCTTATCCCCACTCGCAAAAATCCGTCCAACTAAATTTATCCTTTAATAATATTTTTTTTTATTTTTAACGTAATTTTAAAAAGAGTTTTCCACATGTGTATCATAGGGGCAGTTTTTATTCACCCCATATTACGCAAAGAAACAAATTAATCTGATTTCCAATTCCTTTTGTCCTAATTATTATCAATTATCATTACTATTAAATTATTATCAATTTTATTTTGTCCTAACTTCTCGTAGTTAAAACCTTTTTTTTTTAATTTGCTATCGTATTATGGGAAATTTCGAAAGAAACAAAATTTTAGTCAACATATTTTTGTCCTTTTTATTGAATTTATCATCAATTAAATCTTTTTTCATCAATTTATCTATGAAATTTTTACCTCTAAATTGATGCGATTAAATCCTAATTGATTTTTTTTTTCAAGTCTTATGAAATTTTAACAGGTGATATTGCACTCTTGTAAATTTTCCAGCTGATCGTGCGAAAATTGAAAAAAGTAAATATTACGTTTGAGTACAGAGCTGTAAACAATCATATTAATAATCAAATCGGTCTATTAGAACTACAAGTGCGCTAGTAGCATTTACTAAACACAATCCTGTGTATGTATGCTGGTAATAGAAATATCGGTAATCAGTTTTAATCAAATGGCCGTTGTTACTCCCACCCACACTATTCTGTATTAAACAGTTAAATACGGTATGCCGTGAGTTAATTCTAACTTTGTTTAGATATACAAACATGATTTGGTATAAAGTGTTAGTGAAATTATAAAGGATAAAAATATTACATCGTATAAGATATCCTTATTTCGGTGTAAATTTTTAAGTAATATACACACAACTTTTTAAATAAATGCTTTCGTGAAAACATATGATCACGTTATTCAAATAATTTAATAAATAACTTATTTGTTATCATATGATAATAGTAACTCTTAATAGATTAAAAAAATACAGTAAAAATACTACAGTACTATAGACTATAGATACAAAATACTACAGTAATTAAACACTGGGATCTACTTCAGTAATCAAATAAACTGGGATTATTACTCCAAATTCCATAATAAAACGTATTTTTAGTACATTGTACTATATAACCATATGGTAGTACAGCCATTGAATTACTTATAATTACTTATGATACCTGTATTTTTAACTTTTTAACATAGTTACACTATCGATTAATATTACCTACCTTTTTTCCCCTCCCCCCACGATCGGGCCCACAATCAAGTATCTCTCGATCCGAGGTGTCCATGTGACTTTAACGGGCTTTTCCACCTACCGCCTGTAAGT
>JAAAKQ030311946.1:0-28402 GCA_010016005.3 Zanna intricata
AAAGTTGTTTCATTGTATCGATCTCACGTAACGTTGTCACGTCAAAGTTCGCCCACATCGTAGATGTAGGCACTTTTGATTTTTTTTTATATCAAATAGGTACTTTTCAGACAATGAAATGTCAGTTATGAAATGTAATTTTTCTAAATAAAATTTTCTGACTTTTGTTTTATTCAACTTATCTTAGACCATTTTTATTTAGAACTAAATCTTGACAATATAGTTTAGCCCAAGAGCTGTTAAACATTTTTGGGTAGGTACTTAAGGGACAGTGAAAATTTGTGAACACTACTTTTGTAATGTCTGGATACAAAATTGAAGACGTGATTGAAGGGTGGTGGGATCTAGTGTACCCTTGAATTTTGCAAAAAAAAAAAAAATTCCTTAATACATTTTGAAATTTTAATACCTTCAAATTTAATATTTGAAATAAAAAATAAAAGCCAGATTATTTAATCTGGTTAAAAATTTGGCCAGGCCTTTCCAAAATTCTATTTCATAAAAATTGATAAAATATATCTCAGGCATCCTGAGGTTTAGACAGAATAGTTATACCCAGAAAAAAATATTTTTCAAAGGATAGGCCATTCTGGTCAAACATTTTACCTCCCATTTATCTGTTTAGCCTCCGGAACTACTGTGAAGTATTGCTTCAGAGAATATGTATGAATGTAAATGAAGTATAGTCTTGTTTTATTAACCACTAGATCAACCTGGTGGGTTTGGAACTTTTTTGTTATACTTGAGTGTGAGTAAGTAGAAATATAAGAGTGCGTAATTAGTAGCAGGTTAAGTTGAAGCATGCTGCATTGTGATTGGCTCTCTACTGATGGTGTGCTGCGGTGTAAATGGCTCTACTCTACTCCCAAGACAATGTGAATTAAAACAAGTGTGCAGTAGTTAGAAAATTTTTGGTGTATTAAAAGAGTCTCATTTGTCGTGAAACATGTAGTTATAGAAGTGATATTTCGTTTGTGTATATATATATATATATATGGAAAAAAAAATTGTGAAGTGTTGGACATTCTGTAAAATCATCAGTTTAAATAGACATTATTTTAACATCCAATGTTAACCTAAAAGAGGGTTATCACACACATTGCTACAAAAATTTCTTTGCTTTAATAAGGAAATACGATGACAATCCAGTTTACCTTCTTCTTCATTAAGAATAGTATAAGTTTACTTTTTATTATGTATAATAAAATTATTCGCAAATAGTGTAAGACATTCATAGTCCTTAACTAAGATAAATCTTGTCTGTCGGATAGACTAAAACACTTACTATACCAACTATAGTGTATATTTATGTATAGTATTGTTATTAGGAATATCTTTTACCCGTACAGCTCATTACAATAGCTGTAGCATCTACTTGTCTATGAATTTATTACCTGCTTGGTATTTTACAGTTGCCTCAATGAATGGAATGAAAAATTTTATAACAAAAATACTTTTAAAATTATATAATTTTGGAAAATACAAAGTTTAATAAAAATTTCATTAAAAATTAGATAACAGTATTTGGTAAAACTAATATTTTATTTAAATTTTTTGAATTTTAATTTCTGTAATATAAATTTTATATTACAGATATTTCATCATCCAATCAACATGCTTCTGGTCAAAAAAGTATATGTGAAGCATCAACATCTCGACACATAGAATGTATTGCTGAAACATTGAGCACACATTTATAAGAAAATGTATGAGGGTTGCTAATTATATTTCTGACCTAATAATGAAAAAACAAATATTTATGGTCGAAATTGGTTTTTCAAAATATTCTCTATGAAGATCAATACACTTTTGCATGCGTTTGAACAAATTTTTGAAGTACTTTTTCCACTCCAATGAAATAACTCCAAATATACATTTTGAATGCAACAGAAGGTTGTTTGGATGTTGAAAATCGTTGACCGTGTAATTTTTATTTTGTGTGGGAATAAAAAAAAGTCACTAGGTGCCAAATCAGGGCTGTACAGTGGATGAACCATCAATTTGATGTTTTGGCCTGTTAAAAATTCCTTTGTTTTAGTCAACGTGTGAGAGCTCACATTGTCATGATGAAGAATGATTCACCTCTTTAATTTTTTCCAAATTTCTTGGAAGACTTCTGGCAAACAAATGGTTGTGTATCATTCAGAATTGACCGTTCTATGTTGCTCTAACGCCGCTGTTGCGACATCACCGATAATGCTGAAGAAACAGGAAACTATTTGCTTCGATGTGCTTCTTCCGCGAACAACTTTTGTTGGATTTGATCCTCTTGGAAGACTCATACAGTCGATTGGTGTTTTGTTTCGGGCTCTATGCATAGACCCACAATTCGTCACCTATGTAGATGTTACACACAGCCTTTGATGCACCTTGAATGTAATTTTTAATATTTCCTTGCACCAATTGACATGTCAGATTATGTGGGTTCCACACAAACAAATCTTTGCCAAATCACGACCAAATGATCATGCAATATCTTATTGATGCTTGTCATACTAATGCCCAAAGGTGCCCCAATCTAACGGTATGTCACTTGATGATCTTGCTTTATTAGTTTACGCAAACTTCAATGATGTTTTCTGACACAACAACTGATTTCGCATGACTTTCACAGAATTCACTGGAGCAAATGTCGGTAACGATAGACTTCGTTATTCCAGTTTTTTTACAGTGCTGTAGGATGGTGCTTTATCACTGTATAAAGAATTAAGTTCATCAATGCACTATTGTCTTGAATTTTTCAAGTAACTGTAAACAACATAAATTGCCCTCAAATGACAAAAGGTTGTGTTCAACAATGTCAAGTTTCCATTTTGTTCCTATCAGCTATTATATCATACACTTACAAGACTACTGGCTTATGAAAACAACAAGATGTTACAGCCGATTTGAAAAAATATAATATAAAAAGATACTAAATTCAATCATTTGTCAAATGCCTTTTCCAAATTTATCAATCAATAGAATCCTAGTATCAACCAACAACAACTTTTCAATATTATGAATGAAAAAACAGCTTCAAAGGCAGTACAAGACTTTTTGATAAATAATGAAGAAATAGGTGCTAAATTACATGACAAATCTATTTCAGAATGTAATGAATCTGCTGATATGGAAAAAAATTGTTAAAAGTGGTGATAAAGTTAAGAAATAAAAACAAAAACACAATGTGATTTGTACGGTTGAATTTTAGGTTTATCTATAGATTACACAGTTGACTTTGAAAACTTTTTATAATTTTATGCTATCCTATAACACCTGTTCAGATGTCAATGTGCTGTTTAGGTAGAAGTATACACCAGACAGAGAAAAATCAGCAATTGTAAAATTTTCAGAAAACTTCATTGCAACAATATACCAAAATATCTTTGATGTTGTCACAGTCAATGGTTTTTTTTATTGCATATAATGTAAAATGTTCCTGCTACATTTATTAGTATATCTAAGAAAATGATGAGCACCTAAATAGCTACTTGAGCTCCATGTGCTGATATAATTTTTGAACACCTAAATATTTACTCAAGCTACACATGTTGAAATCATTTTTCATCAATATTTTACACCATCAATCAAAGATTATGAACATGCGCACAGGAGTGAACCAAATAGTACTGACTTCAATATTACTGGTCCAGTTAAACTTGACCAACAGATTTCATTAAAGAATTGAAAAACATAAAATTTAAACAACACAGTATTGTTACATTTTGAATTGAACATTGGTCTGCAAATGAAATGGTGTCACTTACTGGTAATACATTACTAAACTTAAATTATGATTACTGTTAATGAATACAGTAGAAAATGATTCTATGAAATGACAATTAATGAAAATATGTCTTGCAATAATCATATGTGCAAGCTTAAAGCAAATTCAACGACAAATGTTCTCATAAAAGGTTGTGATGCAGATGTTTTAATAATCATACTAGGAAACATGGATCATCTTCAAAGTGATAACCTAAAGATTTTTATAGAGTATGGCAATGGAAATGCTAAAAGATATATAAAATAGAACAAAATTATATATCGATTATATCTTTGAAAATTCGTTTGCCTGACTTTTATGCAACAAGGCACGCGATTACAATCCTTCATTTTTCCAAAAAGGCAAGTTAAAGACCTGAACAAATATTGGTGAAAAATCCAAATTATCAAACAGCACTAACTAATTTTGGAGTTGCTCATATAACTGGTTTGCAGAATGCAATTTTTTGAAATTATGAAAAATTTGTTTGTGAAATTTATGCATTTAAGAATATCAGATATAAATACAGCAAAATTTAAAAAATTCTGCTCAACTTATGAAGCTAACAACAAAGAAGAGTTTTTTAAAAATTGTGATCCCTCCACTTTGTCACCATGCAAAGTTGAATTACATCAACAGCTCTTGAGAGCTCAGTACATAAGTATTTGGTGGAAAGTATATTTGCATTTTCCAAATAATTTAACACCTGAAAAGAAATGGGTGGCTATGTCAGAAAAGTGAATTTGAATTTCATTGGTTTGATTTCATGCTATTGTTAATGAAAGACTTGAGAACACTGATGAAAATGTTACAGGTAAAAGTTTAAACATTTATTTTCTTTCATAATTGCATTATTTGTTTTATTATTCATTAAATATAAATGCATTATTATTTTCGGATAATGCAAAAGAAATGGAAGAAGAGTATTCAAGCTCTGATGAAGACTTTGCTGATGATGATGAAACAACAAATACTGATGAAAAAAAATCCAAAAGGAAAATTCATGTTTCTATACCTAAAAAATTACTTCATCCAAATAAATTTTATCATATAATTTTATTTCTGTATTCATTCATTTTTTCAATCCGTTATATTTTATTATAATAAATAAAAATACAATTTAATTAAAGTAAATAGAAGGTAAATAAAAAAGGATTTTATTGTTGAGTTATACCCCTCATATCAATAGATATACATCAAATGTATTTCATTTAATATTAAATATATGAAAATTCTAAAAAAAAACTACTACAAATGAGAATCTTTTAACTACTTCCAATACTTTTTCTAACAACTGCACGCTTTCTACAGGTCAAGTGGTCTTGTGAGAGCCAATCGCAACACAATACACTTCAACTCAGCTGGCCGCCAATATACATTCTCAAAATGTTAGCTTTCATGCATAGCTCACCTTAATACTGCTTATGATAAGCCTATCTTTAGAGATATTCATGGCCTGAAAGAAATTTCTTATCTTACGTATAATCAAAGAAAGAAAGAAGTCAGCTGTAATAAATTTACTTTAATACTAACAATACTAGATGCAAAAAAACAGTAATTTCTTGTTTATATATAAGTAGGAAATGTTAATTTTCAAGGGGTAAGTGCAATTTGAGTTCTGAATAGAGTATTATCAAGTCAGAGAAAATAGTTGTTTAAATCTAGTGCATTCATTACCACCACTTTGCACGAAAAGATTCTCTCACAAGTTGAAGAAAAAACACACACATATATTAAGTCAATTACAGATAATTAGTCCACTAGTTAAAAGGGGCACATAGTTTTTTGAGACGGTTCTTAAAACAACAAAAACAAAATGATATTTTACACTGATGAGCATTTTATTTATTTGGTCCATAATGCCACTTATTCGAGCCAATATCCAAATATATTGCTTACAAAAAACAAATACAGGGCAGGGTGAATAACAAACATTAATGTCAAACTTTGTTTTGAGACTTACATGGCTAGATAATAGTGCAGGATGGTGGAAAAATATTCCAACAAATAAAATTGCAGTAATGACAGGCTTCAATCCATTAATTGTAATAACAAAATCATCATAACAAAGAAGTTAATTATTGTGTATTACATCAAGTGATGTGATCGATGTTTAAAAAATCCTTTCTAAATTATAGTTTCTATCAATTTCAGCGAGTATAACTCGCTGAAAGCACTAGCTCCTTTGCAATTTGTGGTTTGTCATTTGTCTTTCCTACTGTATACATTAAACATTCATATTTCCATGCTTCTGTTTAGTTTTTTATTTCACTAGTGTGAATAACTTAAATTTCACCAACAAAGGGTGTACCGTAACACACTTTTTTTTGTTACTGTTACCTGCAGTCATAGTTTTTGATTTTTTTACTTCTAGTTGTTTCACAAATTTTTTTGAAATTTTTAATTGTAGGCCTGTATCAACATTTTTAAACCATGTCAATTTTTATTGTTAATCTATCTGTGAAAAGTTAATTAAAATTATGAGTTGAAATGCTACATAACGACAGGACAATGGGTGAACAAATAAAACTTCATGACAAAATACAAAAAAGTATCCATCTTACTTAAGCCAGCTATTGTAACAAACCGGTGTACTAAAAAGTATGATAGTTGGTATTCTTTTCTAAGAAGATGAAATTCATCAAGAACAGGCTTTAAAAGCCTGTTCTTTTACAGAACACCTCAGAAAAGAAAATGTCATGGAAAGGACCCACTTGTTGAGAAAGCACTGGATGAATAGTTTGCTATTGTAACTTCGCTATGTGTTAGGTGCCAGTAGTTCAATGCTTAAAGACAAGGCAGAAGAGTTTACTAAAAAGTTTAGTCAAAATAAATTTAAAACAACAGATGGCTGATTATCTCATTGGAAAATGAGAGCTAAAATACAAGGCTGATGGTGAAAAATTGGGTGCTGATAAAGAAAATGCTGCTTCATGGAAATCTATCAAACCCCCTGAAATTCTCCATAAGTTTTCTGCCAACAACATTTTCTCCTGCAGGAGGGGAGAATTCATGAAGTAGTGTCCGCTTTGGCGGACAGTTTCAAGTCTTTGGCCTCCAAGCCCAAGTAGGTCAAAATTGTTCAGAAGTCTGCCCCGGTTCTGGCACAGCCCAGGCGCTATGCCGATGTTGAAGAAGAAAAGAGAAGCCAGCCAGACCAGGAAGCCCAAGGTTCTTTTCATCAACAAGGCAGAGGAGTCCACCAAGAGCTTTGCTCAGTTGAGAAAGAATTTCCGGGTTGCCCTTCATGACAAACAGAACTTGAGGATTATGGATATCAAAGAGACCAGCAAAGGTCTGGTTGTTGTTGCTAATGATAAGGAGACAGCTTGGGTCATCACAGAGTCTGCGTCGGTTAAGAAGCTTGAGGTCAAGTGCAACAAGAGGCCCCAAGTCATAATTTATAACAGCTACTGAAGTCGCTCTGATGTCGAGGTTCTTTCTCTCATTTGAGAGCAGAACACAGAGTTGGATGAGGCTTTGTTCGCCATAGAGTGTAGGCTTGTCTTCAAGACAGAGAAACATGATGCCCAGCGGTATCACAATGTATTTGAGTTAGGGACTGGTCTCTTTGCCAAGTTGGTGTCTGAGGGCAGTTTATTTGGACTTCACTTCCTGTCCTGTGTGTAGCGATGCTTTCAAGTGTTGTTGCTTCGATCACAGAGCCAAATTCTGTAAGTATGCATCGGTTTGTGTGCATTGCGGTGAAGAGAGCCACAATTGCGACGACTGTCAGTAAAAGAAAGAGGCTCCGGTTTGATTCAACTGTAAAAGGTTGTGTAAAAATCATAGGCACTCCATCATTAGTAGAGTGCAGTTGCTACTCGAAGGCAGTTGAGCAGTACTTCAACTCCCTCGACGGTTAGGTTCGGTCATTTAAATGCCCAGGGTGCCTACATAGTCCAAGCTGAGCTAGGTGAGATTGTCGAAAAACAGAGCCTTGAGGTCGTTCTTCTGCAACACCCTTATTTGGTCAAGGGTGATCTGCCAGGCTTCCATGGTTGGAAGAAGTTTTTCGTAGGTGACAGTAAATCCACAATCCTGTGCAAGAAGTCTTTAGATAGTGTTTTCACATGGCAAGCCTCTGACATGTATTGTCGTTAAGCTTGCCGTAAGTGGCTTGGACCTTGTTGTTAGTTCATACTTTCAGTATAGAGATCCCACTGAACTGCATTTGGAAAGATGGAATAGGATTCCTAGAGTGGCAGCAGGACGTTCAATTTTGATAGGTGCTGATGCAAATGCCAAATCGCCTCTTTGGCATAGTGGGATCACAGATGACAGTGGTGAATTGATAGAAGGCTTATCGCGCAGTATAATTTTCATGTCTTTAATGTCGCTGGTGAGATGTCTACATTCGCCGGTAATGTCAATGAGCAGAGGGTCTTCCAAGGTACCAACATTGTTGTTACCACTGGGAAGGATATCCCTGGTAGAATTCAAAATTGGTTAAGTTGATGACTGCACTAGCAATCATTGATTAATCATCTTTAAGTTAGTAAGTGGGCTGCGTGATGTCTATAGGGTGAATGACCCTGTTCATCAGGGGCGCTTCCTGCACAGGCAAATGGATTGGCCCAAGTTTTCTTATATCACTGTGGCCAGGCTCCGGACTAATTGGTTGACTCCAGACTATGCCTGGAGTATAGAATCGATGACACTGTGGACCATGTCCTTCATGTTTGTTCCCGGTACAAGGCTGAACGTACCAGAGTTTCTAGGGAACTTGAGAGAGTAAACACCTTTCTAGATCTGCAGGTCAATTGGTATACCCGGAGTGAATGGACAATTGTGGCTAGTTTCCTACGTTTTCTTGCCCTGTGCAGATCGACTGAGGGGGGTATAGAATAGAACCCTGGGTGGCTAGGCACTGCCGAGGTCATTTGATTGACCGGATGTAGGCGCATTGGCATCGAGCTACGGTTAGATTAGACTAACTATACAATGAGAACGAAAGTATGTTGTCGGCTGGATGGTGTCTGCACTGTCCTTGTGGTGTTGGTATAGCGCCATCCACATGAGGGCAGTTGTGTTTGTAACCGATATCAACAGGACAGGACTTCATTGCCAGGGCATGGTAATCCATGCAGTCGTGGGTGTAGCTCTGTTTCGACGAGGCCTTATGTGATAAAAGTAAATGTCACACGGTAATTACTTTGATTAATTTATTGGGTTTTATTTGACTAATTGTGCAAGGTTTAAGTAATTGATGGGTTCTGACCTATAAGGGAACTAGGTCTAAATTACCGTTGTTGCAAGCAACATCATTTCAAATTGGTATGCTGAATTAAATAAAATAGTTAATTTCAATGACAAAGAGACATTTACAGTCACAAGTAGCTTGTATAATTAGAGAACTAGGTGTGGGGTTCATGCTTCTGTGAACTTGGTTAGGTAGTTCAGAGAGCAATGAATAGGACATGAAGAGAGATGTCTGAAAGAAGCTTTCAGGCGAAAGTAAAGGCTGAGTTAAATAATCACTGATGTAAATGTCTACTGAATGGCATCCCAAATGAGGTCAGGCTGGTGACTGAAATATATCATCAGTTTAAGGTCAATAAGACAACTCTGGGTAAAGCCCTTCAGGGCTAGGAACAGGAGGGGTGGTTTGGCGACCAGAATGTCACAAGGTGGGTCTTCCCCTACGGGTTTGGGATGCCAACATTGACAATGCCAAATGAAATAGTACTGTATTATTATGCTACAAAAATGAAGTGTTGTCTGGATCGAAAAAAATTACAGACCATGTTACAATTTGGAGGCTGCCTAGCCTTGTTTTAAGTTTAGAATGAACAGTTTGCTGGTACATTACATTTCTAATAAAAATAGTTGGATGACAAGTCCAATCTTTTCAGAATGGCTTAGCAATTGGGATGTTGAGCTGCAGAAAAAAATTAAGAAAAATCGTACTGCCAATAAACTACTGTGCTGCTCATCGGCAACCAAATTGTTTAAAAAATATTGCTATTGAATTTTTACAGGCCAATTCAAACCTCATCCAACCAATGGACGTGGCAATTTTAGAAAATATTAAGCCTATTTACCAATGTAAGTTGGTGAACCATATTCTTCTAGAAATAGAAGAAAATTTACTGAATTTGGGCTCTACAGTTAGAGAAGTGCAAGAGTCAACTTGTTGCAAGCAATTCAGTTCATAGCTGACAGCTGGGTAGAAATAAGTAAAACAACAATAAAAAATTGTTTTGCGTATTGCGGTCTTTCTAACCCAAAACAACCAGAAAATATGCAGGAACATGATGGTAAAATGTCATGGTAGCAAGTTGAAAACTATCAAGAATTCATGCAGATTAACAAAAATATTGAAATTGTACAAAATTGAAACATTTGACATCACTACTGAAGAAAAACTCCAGCCCACATTCAGTATAATGGATGAAGCCAGTGATGAAAATGAACCAGAAATACAAGTTACGATTCAAGATGCAAAAAGATTTATTATCAGACTTCAATAACGGTTTATGAAGGAAGGAAGTAAGGTAGCAGTCCTCAATTGGAGTTGAAAATCTTTGCAAATTTTGAATGTAAGTCATTAAAATGAAAACAACAACAGTGGAGTTTGGATGATTTTTTCAAAGAAAATAATCAGACGAGACTTTTATGTTGTGGGTACGGGCAATCTATTGTATTTAAAAATTTTATTTTATTTTGAGATCTGAAAAACTATAAAATAACGGTCGGTCATTTCCTTTCAGTTACTTTCATTACCACATGCAACTGACATACAGTACAATACAAATTTTTATAACAGTTGGTTACAAGAACGGGTATTTTTTACTACATTAATTGATTTAGAATTCAGTTTACAAATAAAATTTTTGTGAATGCAATATACTGTACCTTGTGTGTATATCGGTAGAACTTGCATATAGAATGTGTGTGTTATGTTTTAATGCAATACTGTATTATATACAATTTATGTTTTTGTTTATTAATGCTAGTCATTTAATTGGACCTAAATGCTCTGATCCCATTGTGTCTCAATAAATTGGAATTGGCTGTGTGTGTGTATATTTTTTCACTCATGTATGAGATAACATAACACTGTTAACATACTACAGTATGTTAACAGTGACAGTATGTAGTATGAACATACTACAGTGACAGAATTACATAATTCACTACGCAATTAGGCTTGCTAAATATTAAATGTACATTATCAATTATGTATGTTATCTCATATGTTGTGAATGGTATTACTTTTATCATAGTTTTAATTTAAGTTTATGTTACTGATTTTTGTATTATTTTTAAGAACTACAACTTGCTTCTACTTTTATTTCTTATTAAAAATGATGGAACAAAGTACATGAACTAGTATTGCAAAAAGGAAATACTTATGACTAAATCAATTGCAAGAAAAGTAACTAAAATAAATGTGAAATAGGAAGACAAATATCATATTTTTTCGCTCTTAGTTTTAAGTTGGACAAAATTTATTTTGAACAGAAACTGAATCAGAAATTGGTTGTCTAAATAGTTTTGCTTAAGTGTGTTCAGACTGTCTAAAAATGGGTAAATATTTAAGTTAAATGGTAAGGAATGAATATTTTAAACATAATAATGATGGTTAAACAAACATAGAATTTTGTTACTTAAAATAACATATGAATCAGTCTGTCGGTGTAAATCAAGATGAAACTGATACGTAGGTCTATCAGAAATTCTAAAATAATACAAATTAGAAAATGTAAATGCAATACTGATGAATCATTCGTGTTTTATATTTTTCTCAAAAATACTTGCCATAAAGATATTCCACAAAGGTTGAAAGCAAAACCAGGAATCATTTATTCTTCATTTGACTATCTTTTAATATGGGAAAGGTAATGATGATAAAACTAAAGCAAAGCCATTTGCAACTGAAAATGAACAAATTTTTCATGGCAAAAGAATATTGCCATGTACATTTAAAAGTAACACCAACATAGTTACTGGCCTCTTAAACAATAGTTTCATACATATGATGCTTAGATGGACTGAAAGAAACATAATTGTATTGTTCAACCGGTGCCTGACACATCCAGCAACTGAATTCTTTAGTCCTTTTGTTGCTAATGTATCATACCAATTTTACATTACGTATAAACCATGTTATTTTTAAATTATTAAAAGATCATGTTTGGTAGATGCTAATGCATTCTGTACTATAAAAACTGGAATGGCAACTGCTATTGCTCATGGAATTTTCTCAATGCTCTTTGTGCCTTATTTTTGCTTTTATTAAAGACAGCTCAAATAGGCAAGTTAGAAGTTGTAGAAACATGGTCTGTAAAGTTGAGCATTGCTAATCACCAACTGGATGGTACTAAGATTACATAAACTTATTAAGGGTTGTTGAGATGAAAATGTAGCAGTTACATTGATCTACTTAAGAATGTAGTTCATTTTAAAAGTGAAGTTTGGGAGATAACAATGTTGAACAGAAGTCAACCGATAAAAATTATGTTATGTGTAATGTAAAAAGCCTATGTTACCATTTTTAAAGCAAATCAATAAATTTTCATGCGTCAAATTTTATTATTAATATTAATGTTAAACTCAAATAGACAACACTGGACTTCAATATTTCTGAAATCTTTAGTGTGCTTTTTGTCATTTTAAACATAAAATTTTAGTCAGTTAAGTTTACAATTTTTTATTGAGGCAGTGTAATTCTTCAGATCTAATCGAAATTTTTGTTAGTAATAAAACTTTCAGTTTTTAATGAGCGTTTTGAAAACAGATATAAGCAAGATGTAGCAAAAATTATACTAATTTTATTAACTACTGTTAGTTTTGTTCATTTATAAAGTTGTAAGTGTACATGCACTGAAATAAACTGACAATACAGAATGTATAATAGACAACCAGCCAATAAGCTAGAGAGAATCTATCATTCTACAGCAGGGTGATGTAGGTGGTACAGTAGTCACTACAGATAAGGATGAGATGAAAAGTTCAGGCCTAACACAAAGACAAAGTTAGTACCCCAAGTTAGTGTATGTTAGCGACAGCATTAATTTAGCTTAATTTACCAACGGTATCGCATGATTCCATTTTTCATTAGTTTAATATAAGAATTCCAATTCTCTGAATCACTTAGTATAGTATTTGCAGTCTTCAAAGAATTAAGGTTTTTTTTGTAAAATAGAAAAACTGGATTAAATAGAAAATTTGTGTAGTGATTAAATACTTTTTTCTTAAAGGCTTAAGTGCAAAGGAAATTAGAAGAGCTTTATGTGACAATGGGAGACGACCCTTCCCCATCAAATACAATAGTTAAAATGCTAGGCAGCAAGTTTAAAATTGGTAAAACACACACTAGCTTTGAATCACGCAATGGATAAATATTCTTCTGAAATTATAGAGTTCAATTTTCTATCATTTCACCAAAAATGGGAAATAGAAAAAGTGCAAAAAAATTTGACAGCTTGAGTGATAGTGAATAAGTTAGCAATATTTTACATGAAAATTTGGGTAGGAACAAGCTGTATGCTAGATGGGTGCTGCGTTTGCTCACACCCGACCAAAAAAAAGACATTTAAAGCAATTGTTTCAAGCTCTTTTGGTGCAATCCCAAGGAAATTTTACGTCGATCTGCAATAGTTGACAAAACTGATTTGGCTCCCGGAGACTATCATGTTTCCTAACCTTAAAAAGAAGAAGAAAAAAACAAGGTTGTAACAATGAGACTTTTGACCAATAATGAAGTTACTGCTGCCATAGATTGTTATTTTAAGGAGTTAGATAAATCGATGTACTGAACTGACATAAATGCTCTTTTGGAATGTTGGGCCGAGTGTCTAGACCTTAATGGTGACTGCTGAAAAATAAATAAAAATGTACCCAAAAATTTTTTGTCTGATCCACTTTTCACCCCACCTTCATATGAAAAATTAAAGAAACCATTTCACTTTTTCTACTATCAATATAATCCTATATAAAGCATATCTGATGAAATATATTTTTTTAATGCACTCTATTTAAATTAATTAAGTAAACTGTAATTATTCTGATAAAAGGTGATTTTGCAATTGGCAGAGATACATTAGATTTTGAGGACTAAGACCTAATTAGAAATAAAGTCTACAAGACTTTAAAGGTTTACTACAGAAACTAAAAAACTTCTATAATATGCTATTCCAAAAAAAGAATATTAATATTTGATGAAAATTAAATGTTGGACCAAATTATTTTGTAAATTTTCACATGCATAAATAAAAACTAATAATCTTTTCATAAGTTTAAAACGGACATGCACATAATGAAATGACAAAAGGATTTGCAAATTTTAAGTTAAAGTGACTTCAATAGTTGTTCAATTATCAGAATTGTGATTATTCTAAGCGAATCACTTTTATTTTGTATACAATATCTTCAGTAACTCTTTGTAGTCATACACGTACACTTATGTTAAAAAAACATGTAATTTTTATGGCAGTGTTATGCAAGTATTTCAGGAACATTAACTACAGTGACTTCCTTCATTTATTCCTCCAGATTATTTTCAATTTTTCAATATCTTTTGTCAGCGCCACTGTCAAAAGTGATTTACCATCATAAAATGTTTGAATTTTTTTTTTACTTTACGTAAAGGACAGAGCAGATCAATAAATTCAAAAAAAAAGTCCAGTAATAGGCCCTTGCTGAACAACACACTTTGCAGGATATTCTATGGACAGCAACAGGAAGAAACAAAAGAAAAAGAATAAATTTCAGTGAGAAACAAAATTTCAGTTTTTATAAAAACCATGGATTAGAGAATTTCTAGATTTCTTTTCTATCAATTAAACAGATAACATACCTTTTTAAAGTATTATATAACAATCATAACTAATTACTCAAAGTAAAAAGTATATAAAACTACATAGAACAAAGTATGTAAAAGTATGGTTCAATAATCAATTCCTTATATATATATATAAAAAATAATGTTTCTTTGTTATCAGACACCTGATAACTAGTTTAGGGCTTTGCTAATTATTAAACCAACCACAACATTAATGTAACTTACATAAATCAAATGGTGAAGTACATATAATCAAAAAAACTAGTAGTCTACATGTGATCTGATAAAAAGAAATTTACATTATATTAATTTTAAAACAAAATGTAGCTCTCAAAAACAAAATAAAAACAAGATAGAATTAAAAATAACTTAAGTTAAATATAAACAATTATTTAATTCATGGACAAAGCTGTCTTTCACAATTACTTTTACATATGATTTAGTATTGCAGCGGCCAAAAATTGCAATTATTTAACTGCAGAAGTTTCCAAAACTGAATTGCTCACATAATTTTGGTCTGAAAGGAATTTATGAAAACAAAAATATTTCTCTATCATAGAAGTATGTTTGAATTAAATTACTGTAATTATATGTTGCTACTCTTAAATATATATTTTTTAATTAAAAAAAAAAGCACTATACTTTTTTAAAATTTTGTTACTGAATGTGTTTTATCTTTTTATCTAATTATTTCTTTAAAAATCTAAATACGTAAAATCATTTATTTAATGAAATTAGGACATATAAATGTTATAAATATATACCTGAAATACAATTTCAACACATAAATAAAATATTAAATGTACATATGTATATTGATAAATCAGCTCTGTGCAGTTAATTAGATATGCATAATTTTATTATGGAATTTCTTAGACTGAGGATAATACATTTACATTTATATAATTAACGTAAATTTTTCTTAAATATTAATGAATAAATTATGGAAATAATAGAAAATTTATGAGAATCTAATAAAATAGATTCTTAATCAATCATAAAAATTAAATTTTGCTTTTTTTATCTCAACCTGAAACAAGGACTCAAGAAACACGATCTCAAAAGAATCTGCACAATTATTTATAAAGCTTAGACTTTAGTTTTGAAGTA
Organism: Zanna intricata; assembly: GCA_010016005.3. Taxonomy (NCBI): domain Eukaryota; kingdom Metazoa; phylum Arthropoda; class Insecta; order Hemiptera; family Fulgoridae; genus Zanna; species Zanna intricata. The sequence goes on from JAAAKQ030311946.1 coordinate 15,648, forward strand.
TACCAATCAAAATGAATTCATATATTAATAGAAGTATTTGATATTAATCATTTATGAAAAGTAATAATTTTGGACGGGTCCACTTTGCAAAACAGAATAGATTAACTAACAAACAGTAATAAACATTTAAAAACTACCAGTATGTCTTATGTAAAAACGAATTTTATTTATAACAATGGATGGTACTATAATAAATTTTTATTTAGTAGATCACTCAAATACAATGTGTGGCAATAAAAAATAACTGCCCTCAAATTACCAATAACTCTGACATAGAGAATATACTAAAAAAAAAAAAAAAACCACTGCAAAGTTATTTGTAACTTGGTTGTTAGTTATACGACTAACTGGTTTAGTCATATATTTTCCACAGCAAAATTTAAAACAACTCTCATACTTTTTTCAAGATTTAGGAAAGTTCATGATTTTAGAGATAGAATTTCCACCCCATTATAGATGATGTAAGCACTTACAACAACCTCTATCATAAAATGTTGCATTTATCTGGATAATAAAAGATATAGCTTCAAGATTATTAACACCAACTGAAACCAGTGGCTTAACATGTATGTCCGTGACCTCAGACTGTTTGTAGCTAACAGACCAGACCAGATATCAATAACACAATTTATTCAAGGAACAAAAACATTTGATAAACAAAATTATTTGCCAACACCATCAAACACAGCAGTGAATTCAAATAAAAAATATCACTTGCATCCTTGAGTTCTGAAAATTTATTAGTGCATTTATTTTTAATTTAGTTTACGTCTAAAATTACCTAATATAATTTTTAAATAGTAATTTTTTTTTTAAGTTATCAAAGGCCAATCAAGATTATGTGGACTGAGATCATGGGTAAAGGAAAAATTCGTATTTTCATTAGCATTACAATGATACTTCTCATCACATAATTCAAACATTGGAACTGGTTTTGCTAACAGAAATACTAAAAAATTTGTTTAATTAATGAAATAGAAGATAATTTATAAAAAACTAGAACTACAAAAATATCAAGTATGTCTAAGGATTGAGAAATGGTTACACTATTATTAAAATATAATCCTTTTACATATTTCTTACTACACCCTTCTATGTTGGTTATATAATCTTATGTAAAGTTTTACTTACTGGCATGTGTGGATATGGATTGTAAGGCTGGGGAGATAAAAACATAGCAGGATTTGCACCACATGGGTACATTATAGCAGGTCCATAGGACTGGGGATTGCTCTGGGGGCCAAATCCACTCCCTATAAAAAAGAAAAAAGAGTTAAAACAGATTTTTAAAATTATAAAAAATCACAAATACAAAAACAATTATCTAATAAAATTATAATCCATTTACGAGGGGAGATGGCACTTCCGCATGCATGACAGGGCCAACATTTGGTTTCGTGCGTTAAAAGTTTTTGGACTGTTAAGTTGCTAGTCACATCACTGCTAACTATTTATAAAAGTAATATATTATTTTCTTAATGGAAGTACAAATTATCTGTATGTGGAAGTAATGCACGTGTATAATATGTACAAACTATCATGTTAGATGTCTTTACTGAAAGAATTTCATTGTTTACTTAACATTAACATAATCAAATAAATCTATTAGTTAAATACGAAGGTTTTGTTTTTTATTAGTAATTAATCACACATTATAATATCATGAGCAAGCTGTCTCAAGATAATTAAATTTTTCTTTCTTTTTTAATAGCAGGGCTTCCACACACTACCTTACCGTCTATTGTCTTCAGCAAAATATATTACTGTATAGGAAAAAATTACAGACAGAACAGTCTAAGTTGTTGTTTTGAAGTACTTTTCTGAAGAGTTTAATATTTGTTTACAATTTTTCAAACAAGTTTCTTCTAGATATATTTGCATGCATATATATACACACACACACACACTGCTTTTTTTTCAGCAGTAGAATACTATTAGGTTTTGATTTCAAATAAAATAAGAATCTCAGGTAAAACAAAATATATTTTTTTTAAATTTGTAACTGCAATTAAAAAAGTTTATAGTTTGAAACAAATTTTTTTTTTCAAAAATTTAATTACAAGAGTATTTTTTAAAAGAAAATATACTTATAAAATGGTGATAAAGTTTTAATTTTTACTCATCTCTTTTTTGGTGTAACTATTAAAAAAAACCAACCATTATTGTTATTTAAAATTAACATATTTTCAAGGAAAAAAGTGTAAAATTGTAATCAAAATACATTGGATTATTAATAAAATTAATGTTCTATTTCTTTTTCAAAATGCAAAAATTTACACATTCCCATTATAACTTGAATATATATCAGATAAATATTATTATCTTCTGATGTTATGAAGTATTGCGGCTTGAAACATTCCTTTGAAAATTTTAAACTAAGACCTAAACAAAAGGTTTTATTTGCCGATAATGGAACATCACACCTGCAATTACAGACCCTAAAAAGTTTAATTTACCATTTTTCAAAAGTCAAGGTAAAAAATGATTTCTTCAATTTAACATCATTTATAACAATAATGTGCTTAACATTTTTCAGTACCACCTACTGAAAAAAAGGGAGTCACACAACTATACTGCTTTAAATATTATTTAATTATAAAATGTTGTTACTAAAAAAACAAGATTTCTCATGTAGGAGGCTAGAAGTCCATGAAATCATATAAAATAATCTCCATGTGTGAAACTCGCTTTAATTTATGAAATTTAATGAATTAACAAATCAGTCAAATAAATTGTATAACTAAATCTGTTATTAAAAAGGTTTCTTAATCACTTAAAATTACCACTATCTATATAACACCAATCCATCTAATTTTTTTTACAAAGGGAGAAAAATGATATTAATTTAACAAGAAAGCAATTTTTGAAATTAATTAGAAAAACTAATACTGAAAAAATTAATCAATATTATATTTATTTTTATAAGGCAACATTTTAATTTTTTGGCATCACAATTCTACAGCTATGCTGCAAGGAGGAAAATATGGCAAACTGTCAAAAAATGGGGTACAGGTTATTTGCATCTCTTGATGTTTCATGACACAAAAAAACAAGTGGAGGTAATGTAATTATCATAAGCAATTGCGTTAGAAACTTAATAACTTTGAACTGGATAAACAAATTTTGATGAAATTTTGCTCAGACTTGTGTATATGAGGTAATTTGTTTTGGGGTTTCCTCAAAATTTTGCAAAACACTTTATATTAAGATTAGTACATGATTACATGCTTATCTTATATTGCATATTTTTTAACAGATTTTTGTTAAGTCTACCCAAGCACGGTAGTGAGTATTGCAAGTGGAAAAAAAATAAAAATAATTTAGGGGCACTAACGGAAGAACTAATGAAAATAAAAAACTTTTTGAATTTTTAAAACTTTTATTAGTTAATTTAAACTTTTAATAATAAACTATTTCATCATAAAAAGAAATCTTAGTAACTTTTTATTGGTTGTAGTACATTTTCAATGGTATTTTTAAAAAATTTTTCCACAACATAGAAATGCGTTCACTGGAAGTACATGTTATTTACAATAAATGTAATTCTTTAAAGATATAAATAATTATTACATACATTTAAAATTAACTGTTTCAAAACTGCTGATTTATTCAAAAGATTCTATTTATACAAATTAAATGAAAGTTTATGAATTCTCCAACACTTCTGAGAGTAACATGGGCTGAATTAGCAGGTTTTATAACATCTATGTTTTTCTTGTATCATTTTTCCACTGTATAAGAATAAGTAGCCAATGCCAGTAAAGTATACAAACTTTGTTATCAGACTTTTTTATTAATTATAAAAAAAAATAACCTTGAAACACTGCAGGTATATCAGGAGTTGGGACAGCAGCAGCTCCCTGATTCGGTGTCTGAGGAAAGTATGCCATACCATTATGGAAAGTATATGGCATTCCGTTATGGTAGTAAAGGCTGGGTGTAGCTGGTGGAGGAGATGTAGCACTTTCAAAAACTCTGCTGAAAGGCTGTAACAAAAATGCTTTTATAGTAATAATCAATTTACAATACACACACACATATATGGATGAATTAAAACAATTTCTTGCCACATCAATAAAAAAAACTGACTTACCTGTTCTATTTTGGTGCATAAACAATATTGATCACAATAAGGGTAGAATAATTTTTATTATACAAATACTATATAACTAAGTTAATTTTTAATGAACATTTGAAAAACTTTTATTCAAAGTAAATTTTTATTTAATTAGAAGATGATAAAAACACTAGTTTGAGTTGTTTATCTCAGCCATCCACACTAATCCTATTAATAATCAGATTGGATACATTAAGGTTGTTTCACAATTTTTTTGTCATCTCTACTAAATCATTTTTTAAGTGAAATTAGAAAAAATACAATATCATAATTCTCAATAAGTTATCAATAATTTGTAGCTTATTTTGCATATTAAGAAAAAAAGAAGAAATTAAATGAATATATCAATTACAACTCAAAAATATTACAATTTTTGAGGGTTGAAATAAAAAAAAAACCTTAATGTCAATTTGCAAGTCATCTTGCAGAGCATTTCAAGGAAATACAAAGCAATTTCCCTAAAGATGAGATAAGCTGATGGTAACAAAAGAGAATTCCAATACCTTAACATATGAGGAGATTAACAAATTCTACCAAATAAATATGGTACATTGTCAAGATCATAATTGTGAATGACAGTTAAGACACTTGAACAAGAATGATGATTTAATAAGGAGGAAAATATTACAACAAGAAACTCCTTTTTTTAGAAGGAGTACATAACAGGAAGACTACTTTTTTAGGCCAAAAAATGCTTCTGCATTATCAATGATATGATATATTTATTGTATTAATCTAAGATATATCGTATTATATACCTAAATTAGAATAGTAAAATTACCATCTACTTTATGACAAGTTAGCATGAATCGATAAAACAAACTAAAGCAATTCAAATACTTGAATAGAGACAGCATTCCTATGAAACTTTAAACATAAGATAACATTTCATTATCACCAAGAATATTTTGCATGTTAGCCCCTAGGTTAAACATGCAGTGCAATGCTGCATAACAGACACAATCCACAAGGATGTGGTATGGACTGTTAGTTAGTAGTCACACAGTGTGTAAACATGTGCATCTATTTGTGTTAACAGATATCCATGAGTGAGCCTAGTGTGCCTATTCACAAATGACGGAGATTTGATGACATGAATGAGAGATGACAGTTATTTCTGAAAAGTTCTACAGAGACAGTGATCTTGACTGGATGGAGTTAATTGTTAATATTATCATCCCACTTACTTTGTCCACCTATCATGCACCACCCTCTTTAGAAAATAAAGAAGATCATTTAAAGCAATGTGATTGGTGAAAGGAGGCTGGAAACAACCCTCCTTTGCTGCACCATCAGCATGGCCTAAAATCCCCAATATGGCTGGAAATCCAGCAAAGCTCACTGTTGTATTTTCGTGATTCACTTGCAAAATGACACAATGAATCACAGACAACGGGGTATCTGAAGTTACATCATTAATCACCTGTAAGGCCTCATGGAATGTGAACCAACTAAAACATGTCAAAATTTTGAGGTGATTATATGTAAGACCTTGTTAATAGCATACAATTCTGCAATGAAAATACTGGTGATCCTGGGAAGACCAAACATGTATGTTCTGTTGCCAACCATAACCAACAAAATTAACGTTACTAGAGCTGTCAGTATAAACTGTAACATCAGGATTCATGCTATTTATAATATTATAAAATTTGATTTGCAAGATAACCGGATTAAAACAATAATTTCAATTTTTTGTAAGATCGAAGCAGTAACTAAAAAGAAAAGGCTGCCAAGAGGGGTAATAACACAGAGTTAACAGTAAGCACTGGAGGTATTGTATGTTTACAGCTGAAAAAAGGTACTGAGCTCTGATGCCTAGTGGAGCAATAGATCTAGGCTGTTCCTGGTATCGATTAACCCACTGGTTTGAGAATACTGCATCAAAGATTGGATGAGTTGATTGCACTTTAATACAAGCAATATAAAAGCATATAATCTGCTTCTGCCTATTCCAAAGAGAAAGTTCACCACTATCCACCTCCAGACTTACCACAGGGCTTGAGAGAAATGCACTTGTGGCAAGACTGATGAATGAATGATGGACTGTATTGTGCAGCCTAAGAATGGTGGCCCGTGTTGATGAGTAAGCTACACAGCCATAGTCTTAGTGGGAACAGTACAGAGCTCTGCAGAAACACAACATATAAATATGATCATAATCTAAGTGGGAACGGACCAGAGCTCTGTAAAAGCACAACATATAAATATGAACAGCTTCCCAATGGGTATTAGATAAAATCCTCAGCATATCAACATTTTACCTTCAGCTCCTTAAAATTTGTTACCCATGTTAATCATTGGTCTAAACACAGTTTAGGGTTTGTTTAGAAATCTGATCTGTTTGGATACCTCAACTGGTTTACCATGTAAATACAGTTGAGGGTCAACATGTTCCTTTAACAGAGAAAAGCCAACGCACTGTTTTATTTTTTTTAGGGAAAACATGAATCCATTATTTTTACTTCACAATTCTAAGTGGGTTTTGTTTTTTGAAGCAGCCTCTCATCTGTTGCTAAAATTCTAAATTTTACACAAATAGAAAAATCATCTACAAATAAAGAACACATAACAGATTTTCACAAGCAGTTTGTTATTCTATTTATAGTTACTATATACTATTATTGCATGCACACTGAAAAATAAGGCTACTGTTAAAACAGTTATATGAACAGAAATATTTAAGTTAAACAATTCATAAACACACAAAAATAAATGTTTAAAACCAATAAAAAAAAATTAACATAGGCATTAACAATCCATCAGTACATGTATACAAATAAAAGTAAAAAATAGTTTCTTACATCAACTGGTAAAATATGAAGATAGAATAGTAAAAAGGTTATTAATAATGTGATCATCATCTAAAACAATTAAGTTGATGGTTGAAGTGTGTAAGTGGACTAAAATTTTGAAACCAGATACCCGATTTATTTTATTCCAATAATTATCAACCAAAATATCATTAAATCTTTGTACTGACATAAAGCAGTTTAGAGGTATATTGAAGTAAAATCAGAAATTTAAAAATTCAAACCATGTAATCCTTACTACATTTTTATTTGACTGTAACATATACTTTAATCATTTATGCTAATATGAAAAAGTTGATGTCCAAAAAATCTACTCTATTTACAGGTATTTAACCAAATTTAATAGAAGTACAAAAAACTCAATTTGTACACTTGGCAAGTAAAGGTTACTATTTAAATAGTAGTATATTAAATAGCTGAATTCAGAAAAGAAAATAATCTCACTACTTTATCTGTCTTTCACAAAAGTCAGTGTTGTGTACTACATAGTCATCAAAATGTTGATAAATAAATTGTTTTATAGTTTAAAAAATCAGGGTATATACAACACAAGTAAATATTATAATATTCTAATTTATTAAAAAAATAAATAACTTCCTCACAGTAAGAGAATAAGCCCAATTAATGTTCAGTCATTATCTGAGCCAGTCTCAAGGTGATCACCCTAAAATAATCCCAGTCCCAATCTAACCAAAGCATAAATAAAGTTACATGTATTTAACTGATACAATCAGTTCTGTTGCACTATAGAGATAAATGTTAAAGGAAGTTTTTATTTGACAAACTACTGGGACGTGGAGGAAACATCAAGTTTAACTCAAATAGAAAACACTAAGAAGTCTTCAAAGACAGTTTAAGTAGCAATTTTTCTACATGAAGGGTAGTTTGATACTAATGTTCTCATGTAATACATATGTCTGAGAATAAATTATTTCTCACTTGAAATTCAAATTGAAGATAAATAAAAAAATGAAATTGTCAAATTAGGTAGATTAGATGTTAAAAATTTACAGCAAAAGTTGTAATTTTATGGTTAATAATATCCAGATTTTCACAAACACAAGATAACAGATGACTACATTACTATTGAAAAATTATAAATAAATCAAATAAACTAAATCAAACTCAAATTAAAATTCAACCCTTGAATAACAACTATTATAAAAATTCTTAACCATCTTTAAGCAATATTATTTGTTATGGTGTCAACTCACTTGTTTCTATTTAATTACCTGTTTCTTAACTGCTGGTGCTATGTTCAATCTTCTTTCTCGCAGCACTATATTATCAGCCTGAAATAAAAAAAAAAGGCTTGAAATATTTACATTAACTACAAACAAGGAACTTTTCTCTAAATTCGTAAAGCTTTTTCAATTTTTTTTTTTTAAGTACTAAGTAACCATTTATTTCATCAGATAAATACAAACTGCAATAGTTATACAATCATTGAACTAAAATAAAATCTATTCATTTATTGTGATAAAATGGTGGATGTGCAATGAGATGGAAAATTATTGAATAGAACAATCTATATAAGCGTTCAAAGATCTCCTAACACCTTTTTTCAAAAGTTCAGACTTAATACCTGAACCTCTTCTTTTTCTGTTTGGTCTCCAGAACTACCATAAGGTATTATTTCAGAGAATGAATGAGGATGATATGTATGAATGTGAATGAAGTGTACTCTTGTACAATCTCAGGTTGACCGTGCCTGAGAAGTATGGTTAATTAAAATCCAACCACCAAAGAACACCGGTATCCACGATTTAGTATTCAAATCCGTATAAACTAATACCCAAATTGAATCAAAGTTATTTTACTGTGAACACATTATAAAAATTGTAATTCAAAACCATTAAACAAATATTAAAAAAAATTCTCTTTACTTTAATGAATGTAATTAACAAAAATTAAATGTATAATTTAGAAATATGATATCCACATAAATTCTGCAAACAACAAAATTGTCTAAGTACTTTTTACACAGTCAACCACTTAAAATGTAAAATAAATCATGTATTTTATTAAGACTATTTAGCTGTCAAATTGCATTTAATTTTGAGATTTTATATTAGCATGATTTAGCAAACATTTATTCAAAGTTATTTTTTATGATTTCATTTATAAATTTAATATTTTCCACGATTCTGTACAAATTGGCTCTAAACCTGTCTACTGTACAATTTTTTGCATCAAATTACATAATTTTTTTTCAATACTCTGTAAAATAGTGGTAGCTGACATTCTAGTAAATCTCCAATAGTTTAGTGGAAAATTATTTTTACAATAAATCAAATTATTTATAGCTTTTTCCTTGTCTTTACAGAATAAAATTTTTCCCATGATTTATGTGCTTATTATTGATTTTGATTTTTTTGCACAACTGCTTAAATAATATAATGATGACTTTGTGTGTGTGTGTGTGTGTGTGTGTATATATATATATATATATACATAATCAGTCATAAAATATTTACTAAAATTGTAATAAGAAAAATATAACTGAAAAATGTCAATTTAATAAGAAATGGGGAACAACAATGTATGGGGAAAAAATTAGATAACTAAATAAGGCAAAAAAATTAACAGCGTTCACAGCATGTCAAATAAAATGGACTATACAATTGTGTGTATGCTATAAATAAAATATCGTTTAAGGAGGTATATTAAATTAAATATTTATCACAAACTGGATATTTAGTTTCTTATCAATGTTAACAGTAAATTATATGAAAGAATGATTAATACAAACTTAAGTTGGATGGTCATGGTAGAAATAATTTTGCAATTCTAACTTTGTACCGGGTTGTTCAAATTACTTCTGAACATAAATGATATGCATTCTGTCTTCTAGGACAAAAACAATTTAATTCATAATCATTAGAATGCTCTGCTGGTTTAACTAATTTTCTAGTAAAATTATATCTTTCAGTAGTATGCCTAACAATATTTGTTTATAATTTCCTTCTTTTTTTTTTTTTAAGATGAAAACCTTTTTACCCATTCTAACAATAACAAAAAGGTTTGAAGATACTTCTTACCTTTATACAATTTAATAATTTTTTATACAATAAATTTTAAAATATGATATAAAGTAAGCAATACAAGTCAGTGCTCCTTTCAGCACCCAGCATTTTAATCTTTCTTGAAATGTTTTATGAAGGTTCCATTTAATAAAAATTTAGTTCTCTCAAACATAGATGTCATGTATAGAAATTAACTTTTACAAAATTATAAATTACTCTTGCAATAATTATTGAAAATTTCATTAGGCCTGGTGATGTCAACTACCGTGTGCTTACCCTGATTTTTGTAATGAACAGTTGACTATTTGGATAAAACAAGTATATCCAATCTATCCAAATCAGTTTTCTCCTATCACATAAAACATACGTAATGCACATAAACAGAGCACTTTTATGTAATCTGATATGATTGAAATTAAGACTATTTAAGTTATTTAACTTAATTTTTTTTACTTTGCTAACTAGTGCCAAAGCAGTAGAAGTAATTCTAACTGTCCAAATTGGGCATGTACAGTTTTTCAGATCTTGACATTTTGACACCTCAGGAACCCAAAAAACCAGGTGGAAATTTTCTTGATATTCATATGTATATGTGCGTGTTTAGTGTAATACTTTAATCAATTTATCTTTCAAGACATACAAGACCAAAACTTGGTCAGATTGCTTCTATATATGGAGCACTGATGCCATTAAATTTTAAACGTAAATGGTCAAGCGGGTGAAGCTGTAGAAGAAGGTCACCTTCACCATCAAGATTATGTATGTCTAGGTAAGATCTTATTTTTCTTAGCACATTTTTTATTAATCATTAAAAAATATTTGCAAAGTTTTTTAAAAAATTCCATCCCCAAAAAATGCTCTAAGCTAGTGACTAAGTGGGTATGCGGGGTCAATAGTACGCCTTGTCACCACAAGGAGTGCTGGTGTAGCACTGATGTGCTAAATTAAGTTGTGTGTAGGCATGTATAAGCCATTTGATGAGAAATTCCTACAACTGTGTTGTGAGCATTATATTTATTTAGAGTAACAAAAAAGAAAAGAAACAATAATACTTGGCTGAATTTTTCCCTTAACTTATATACATTAAAAATATCATATACTGAACAGATTTGGAATTTCAAAACATAAAAGTTTTTTTCTACATAAATACAGAATAAAAATTTATTTATAACCTAAATAATCATCAATACCCATCAAAAAGCATAAGAAAATTAAAAATTCCACTTATCCCCATTATACATTAAACCTGATACATCACAGTATAAATTAATTTGAAAAATAAGAATTTTCAATAAAAATATCAATTCAAATACTGTAATACACAAGTCATGAAGACAAAGATAATTAACAGCAATACACTATATATAAGTGTGCGAGTATGGAGCAATGAACAGCTTACGTCTGCAGCAGGTAGATAGAAAGTAAAAGGAAATTTTCACATTACTTGGGGTTCTGTGATTGTTTGTTACAGAGGTCACACAATATTTATTTTAATTTTGCAATTAAAAGTTTTTAGTTATTAAAGTCTTATGTCATATAAGAACCCTGTATAGAATAAAAATTATGTAAATTTTTAAGATTTAATTTGGATCCTTATTATTCATTAAAACAGTTACACCATTTCTCTATGGCTATGATAAATAAAACACCTCTAAGTGTCAATTGAAACTAATCAGACTGGTTTTTGCTGGGAATATACAGCCAGCTCCATAGTTAACAGTAAAATTAAAATTAATTAGCTGATTAAAACAGTTTAAGTAGATTCAAATTTATTATTATTTTTTTTTATACTCTGCATTAAAACAAAAATTAATTATGTAACTCAAAAATATTTCTATAAGATAATAGATTTTAAACATGAAAAATTTTGTATAGTGACTAACAGAAATAAACTGGGGAAACAGCCAAATAACAGACCAAAGATCAGTCCGTCAATACCGACCGATTTTTGTAACATTACAGAATTCATCAGATGCTGTATTGAGTATCAAGTGGATTGGGATCTACAGCCAGCTTTCTTGTATATATGTATAGAGAGTACACCTGGAAGTTGTTAAACCCTGGACTGTTGCATCAGACCAACAACAAAATGGTAATCTGGAGAGATTACAGAGAAGTCACTAGCATTAAACTGGTCTATGCAAATCCAACTTTTCAATACTGTTTACTGAAAGCATGGGAAAACAATTGGTGAATGATGGTCATTCAAAGTAGAAGACAACCATTGCCCAATTTTTAATTCTTATTTCTGCAACTACATTGTCATTTTACTTTTTTCTTTCAAAAATACTGGTCAAGATCGTGTTACAATGATTTTTCAATGTTGGAAAACCCTAATTATTTTATTCTAAAATAAAGTATTAAAAAAAAAAAAAAAAAAATGGCATTTTAATAATAAAGTTCTTTGGAGGACCATAAAGAATAATTAACTAAATAGAATTATTCTTCTATTGGCTGGATATTATTTCACAGCAATTAAATTTTTACTTTTCCAAAACCTGTTACCTTCATTTGAAAGAAAAAAAAAAGCATTAAACATGTTTTATGAGAAATTATTTTTGTAATATTACTTTTCTGTATACTTGGGCATTCTACTGCATTCAAAGCAGTAGAATGCCCAACTCAGCTGCCACATTTTACAGTGTGTGTAGAATAATAATTCATAATTAGATCTATATCTTTTATCAAAAAATTGATATGCTTTAAGCTATAACTCAAAATCACCGATATTGATCTGGCTACACAAATATGATAAATGATAATTTGTTATTTTACAAACTTTGTTTTACAAAAATATTC
>JAAAKQ030311947.1:0-26746 GCA_010016005.3 Zanna intricata
ACCAGTTTTGAATCCTACCAGGGATATCCTTACCGATGGTAACATCAATGTTGGTACCACGGAAGGCCCTCCGCTCACTGATCGGGCCGGCAAAAGTTGCCAGCTCGCCCGCAACATTGAAAACTTCAAAATTATGCTGCGCGATGAAACAGATGTTACAGCAGTCCGAAATCCAAAATTTCAATATCCTACGGTTAATTGTTTTTGAGTTATGTATGTACATATGTACAGACGTCACGCCGAAACTAGCCAAAATGGATTCAGGGATGGTCAAAACTGATATTTCTGTTGAAATCTGAAAACCGAAATTTTTCGCGATCGCAATACTTCCTTTACTTCATACTAGAAAGTAATACGCGGTTCAAAAGTCGATTTGTTTGCACAAAATCGATCTTTTTTTAGAATCCGCAGTTATCAACATTTTCAAACATTTATAAGATTTTTACTATTTTTCTAATAATTAATACAGCAAAAAAAAAAAAAAAAAAACCTAATATTTATTATAATTATGTAGTAATATCTTTGTCGATCAGTTTTAAGCTTAAAATTCGTTATAATTTTTTGGGTTTTTATATTATTTTGTTCGATTCATAATAATATTAGATGTCACGGGAACCGGTACAAAAACAGAGAGAAAGAATGTGATTATTCTTTATGTCCGATAAGACTTCAGGAATCAAATGAATATGTAATCGAAATAATTTGACCGCTACAGTAAAAGTAAATAATTTCTGCCCAAAATAAATTGCGTTTAAATGAAAGTACGATTCAAATTAAAAATACAGTGAAAACAAATAGTAAATTAATAAACTAAATATTTATTAAACAAATATTCAAATATCCGAATTTGATAAATCCGGTCGGATTTTGGAAAACAGTTATCGCAGTACGTTTACGTTTTCAGAATTGTAAATTCCTATTTTTTTTTTTTTTTTTTTTAATCAGTCTTATATGTTTTTATGTTTGTAATAAAGTACTTATTAAGACGCACGTAACATTTCCCCTCCACATTATTTTATTAATTAAGAATCTGTAAGTTTTCATACACATCGGCTGACAGTTTAGAATATCGTTACTAATTATTACATCGTTCAGTCGTGTACACTTATACGTAATTTTTTTTATCTTTCATTCAAATATTAAAGGATCTTATATAAATACAAAGTGAACGATGTCTGTATTTATTTAGTGTTTGAACCGGCACCGTTTATTATTCTCTGAACGTACATTTTTTGGTCCTCCGTGCCGGATTATAGTAACCGTAATGCGTTTTTAAAATTAAATCGTATAAAGTAACCCGTAGGCGAGATACAAATTAACTAAGATAATTTTAAATAAATTATTTAGTGTTGTCTTTTATACTAAACGTAATTCGGCATATTAACTGTTGAAATAATTTTAATTATTATTAATTTATTTATAAAGTTGTATAGAAACGAAAGAAAGATGTAAGAGAGGAGAGGAGAATAAAAGAGAAGATAGTAGAAGTAATAAATAAAAAGAGAATAGTGTTTGTAGATTAATTAGTTTCGTGTTGTTTTATTACCGATAAAAAAATATTTAAAAAATAAAAAATTAACAGAGTGCGATCTAATCTGTTCGGTTCATTAACCTGACACGGGCAAAGTGTAAAATAAGAATACGCGTTTATAAGAAAGAGAGGGAGGGATAATAAACTGCGTACGTTTGAGCGGGTGAAGAACGATAACGATTCGGTACGGCAGGTAAACTCGACTAGCGTTAGTCTTGCTTCTCGCTATAGCCTACATATATATATGTATTGAATTACCGACCTATTCGCCTCGACTTAAAAAACACTTGCGCACACATACACACACAAACTAGATATACCGCAGCTAATGAAATATAATGACGGGTCATCGCTGGCTACCGCTACACTGTATAACATTACGTACCATCCAGTTCATTGTGGGTTTTTTCATATTTTTTTGTTCACTCTAATTCAATTCTGTTTATATTTGCTTATTATGGTATATTATATTATATGAGTGAACATGGTACACACAGTCGCAGTGGCGATTCAATTTATTTATTATAGGTTGTATTATATTGTGTGTGTGTGTGTGTGTGTGTGTGTGTGTGCGCGCGCTCGAGTAATATAGCTAGCTGTACATCTTATAATTTCCTAGGTTTTCCTTCTTTTTTTTTTTTTTTTTTCATAAAATTAGACATAATGTTCGATGTTATTATTTTCATTAATTCGGTGGCTTTCATATTTTTTTTTTTTTAGGTTTTATATACAACTATATAAGTATAGCCTTTGTGTCATCGATTCTTAATTTCATTTGTCTTCATTATGATTTTTTTTTTTTTTTTTTTTAATTAAAACAATTTTATTTCTGTGGTTATTTTTTGTACTAACCGTTTCAAAGATATATCTATTGATTTCTCAATTATTTTAAAACGTTTGTGCTTCTTAGTTTTTTTACATATTTTAATAAATCGAATTATTATGGTAGCTAATAAGGTTTAAAAGTACAAAAGAAATCGGTCGCTTCGGGACCGATTTCGAGAAATCATTTGAGCCTAATTGAAAAAAATTGGTACGTTCAGTCCTGAGACTGAGACATAAGTTCAAAAACGGTGCGTCACACATACGTAATTTTTTGATCTAAATGAACTAGTTGGACCCTAAAATTTAAATATTACAGGGCCGATACCCTGTTTTTGACGTGATCGCCGTACTTTCCCCTTTAAACAGGTATCTTACTGTATTCGCCAGAAATGTAATAGTAGTAAAAAAACTCATTCTTTAAAAATGATTTTAACGGGTAAAGCGAATAAAAGTTAGTAGTTGCCGTCTGTAAGCTATTTTCAATTAACTGCTAAGTTTTAAGCGAATAAAAGATGCAGCTACTAACTAAGTCAAGAACCTACTAGATTTTTCCCGAGGCTTAGTAACTACTAATAATTTTTTTGAATAATACATGAGCATAATAATTACAGTCATAGCTACGGCCATGTTTATGATAGTCGCGAGAGGAAAAATTACATCCCGAGAAAAACCATAAACATCAGTAGGTGTAAGGAACTATTGAAATCTGAAAATAAAAATGTAGATTATCTAGCGGAAGAAGTTCTATCTTAATCTCGAGGAGGTGCTTTATCGTCCAGGAAAAAATAAAATTTTTTTAAGATTCGGAGACCCAAATCTTAAGAGATTTTGGAGACCCGAATTTATAGAGCGGGATTGCACTGGATTTCGGTTACCATCGTTCAACTGTGTGTAAAACGACTAACTGTGTTACAAACAAGACGATTGCTAAAGCAAATAAGTGCATGCGATTCCCACAGACAGGAGGAGAAGTCGCCATGGCAGACATGTTTTAACTATGCCGATAGTAATGGGCGCATTAGATCGTACCCATATAGAAATAAAGAAACCGCAGCTGTACGGGAACGAATATATTTACCGTAAACGGTATGCACCAGCCTTAATATGTAAGTGAGTTGTAATGCGGATGGCGTATTTAACAGTGTAAGCGCTGGGTGGCCTGGGAACGTCTACGATGCCAGGACACTGCAGTGAAGCCCGGTTAGATCCCTCATCTCGCAATTCAGCATACTTACTGGGGGCCTCCGGATACGGGATTCAGACCTCCTCGAAACGCGGAACAGCAAAATTTTAATTATCTACACGTTAAAGAAAGAGTTTTCATAGAAATACGCTTCGAGCAAATGAAGCGACGCCTTCCAGTACCGGTGAATTGCGTTCGAGTATCAAAACTTGTTGCCTGTTATACTGTATTATATAATGTAGCAAAACAATCGAATGACAAATTTGATTTTGAAAATAACGCAGTAGTGGAAGACGACGACGAAACGGTGAATATAACGAACAGCAAAATGAAAGCGAAGGAACAAGAATTGTTAAAAATTTGTTTAAAAATTTAATAAAGATATAAAAAAAAATTTAAATAACATACTAATAATATATCTAAGTAAGCGCTTTTGTGTGCGAATATGAACATATATACAGCACATGTACGCGTAAATACAGTGTACGTGCACCCGTATGCACGTATGCATTGACAAGTTAAACATTTTTCTATTTTATTTATTTACTCTTTTAATAAAGAAAAACGGTTTTAGGATGTATTTAATTTTAAATAGAGGACAAAAAACTAAAAAAATGCCTCAACTCTTTGTTTGTTTGAGTCGACTGATCGCAAGAAGGGGAGCGGTTTTATTCAGCTCTGTTGTTGTAGTACAGCTATACGCTGCGATCGGGATCTAGATAATTCTTTAGTTTCATCGTTTTCATAATTTTCTTTCGGAGGTTTGTTCTTTTCTCTCGGCTGAGGAGTTCCTCTCTCTGAACGTCATCAGTGTCCGCCTCTGTTGTTGCGGATAGGTTACTTTCCTCTTGCCTACTGCTAAACCTTCACTAACCCGGCAAATACAGAATTCTCCTTTTCATTCATTGTTTCAAGAAAATCTTTCTCCCGCTGTTTTAATTTTACCTGTTTCTCCTGAAATCAGTTTCTTAACGGCTTTTTTCATGTTGCCCGGTAGCTGAGACGACCGACTGACGTTAAATATTTTCTTAACGTTTGTGAAATACTTCTGAATTATATTGTTTGCCCAGCCTTTTTCTTTTCGGCTGATACAGAACTCGATTTTGACTTATCTAAAATAACTTTATTTTCAGCCGACAATCTAAGGAACAAATCTGTCGATGCCTTTTTCTGATTCTTCATCGATGCTTTTGTTGCGCATATGACGCAAAATCACGAATGTAATGGAAAAGGCGAATACATTAGTTAGATTGCAGACAAAACGAGCTGAATTCAGTAACGACATTAGTAATACTAAGATTTTTCTGGCTGGTACTAAATTCGCTTAATTGTTACTACGCGGTTTTAGTAATCGTTTACTGAACGGATTTTTAAAAAATATTAAAACCGGTACGTAACAATTACACATTACTTCTAACTTTTATTCGCTTGACCAAATATATTTTTATACATTTTATTTATTTACTGTTCATCTAATCTAGTGGAACCTGACCTAATACTCGTATTTACCCGTGAAACTTACTGTGTCTTTCTATTTCACAGAATTTAATTTTAATTACCCTCTAAGTTTGTAATATAACTAATCATCGAACAGTTTAAAATAATTAAACATTAATTTTGTCCTACTTTTTGCGGTATGATTTTATAAAAACCAGTTTTTCTTGAAATTAAACATTTTTAATTTCTTTAAACATTAATTTTGATTAATATTCTTTCGTATATGTAGGTTAATATTTCCCGTTAGTTTGCTTTATTAATAGAAATATTTTAACTATTTGTGTATATTTATAAAATTAACAGGTTTTTAAACATTGCGTTGTAACCTTTGGTTTACACTTGTATTAGTTTAGTACGTAGTAAAGTTATAGGGTTGCATTAATCTAGATATATAAATGCTTGTGGAATCTAGTTTGTGCAATTGAATTACGTTCTAAATTAACTTTTTAATAACCAGAGAGATCTACTTTCAATACTTTTCTGACGAATTTTATGTATAATGTAAAATTTAAACTAACTAAATTTTTGTATTAATACGTGAAAGAACGTTTAATGAGAATATTACTGATTTTGTTGTTGGATTTAATATTACATCCGGTCAAATTTAAGGAAAATATTTCGGAAATGATTGTCAGATTTTAATAAAATTTAAAAACGGTAACTTGTTAAGTTTTGGATTTTCTGTACCTTTATTTCAGAAGTTTATTTTTAGCCGGATTAAAAAAAAAACAAAAAAACAGATTTTTAAAGATCCGATTCCGAAGGAATTATTTTATCTCGTAAAATTCAATTATTACTAATAGAGGCAGGCTAGTCTAAATTTGTTACGAATTCAGGTTTTCTTCTTTTTTTCCTTTTTTTTTTTTTTTTGTAAGTAGCTGTATTAAATATCTTTCAAACAAAAAAGTAAATAAAATTTTTAAGGAAAAAGTTACCGTGATTTAGACATGAAAATGTTTATATTAATTATTTAAATTAACTATACTGACATTTTTAATGAAAAAATGTCTGTTGTACTAAAGTAATGGCTATCAGCTCGTCAATTATTTCTAAAAGCAGTCGAGAGGTGAAATTATACACAAATGTACAGTGGACCTTTATATACTGAACGTTACTATTCAAAATAATCTCCACTTTACTCGACGTCAGCGATTCGTTTTCGTTTCCCTTCGGGAAAAAATCTGTAGAACACCCTCTGACCCGTGTTATTACGTCGCCTTTGACCATTTCTGTGTCGCCTAACCTGTTATTTCGAAGGACATCTTTCATAGCACCAAAAAGATCTGATATTACAAGATCAAAGTTACAGGGGAATGATAAACTGCTAACTCGATTGTTCGGGCAAGCCGTCGGTTTACGGCTAGAGACTTGCGAGTCGTATTGTTATCGTGATGCGATTTAACGTGAAGAGTTTTCTCAAAAGTTTTTTCCTAATGGCTTCTAGGATGGCAACGCTCGCAGTTACTGTTAACCCTATACAAGAAAATCCAACAAAATTATTCCTCTCTGATCTCAGAAAACAAAAACTTTTGACGTTTGAACTTATTAGGCTTAGATACAACACTGCGCTGTCGTTTCGCCAACGATCGTCGATTTCACGTTATACGATTCCTCGGCAATCTGCACGAATCGTATCATAAACTTGCAGTCGCTGTCCTTCTGTTACGTAGTTTAATGTCAGTAAAAGTTTATCCTGCATTAAATATGTTAACCCGCTTTTAAAAAACGCTCCTGTCCGTCGCTGTATTCCCGTACATACGTTTGAGTCGATAACGGATGCGTGCAGCTCTAAATCCCTTTTTTCTTAGAAAATTGGATTACTGTCCTCTGTTTACGCTCCGGATTTATCGTTCAATTCCAACAAACAAATGAAAATTCAGTTGTGCGTGAAAATATTCTCTCTGATGGTATAAATTTCAGATAAACAACATCAATACTAAATATTTTACAGGCTGATTTGCAACAGTTTTAATACCGCTAAAGTATAAAAAATTGAATGGTTTTTATAATATATTTAAGTTTTGTTTTTACAATAATTTATTATAGTGTTGTTAAATAAAATCAGAACGTGCAACTCCGACTGCCGACCTCCGTGGAGCGAGTGGTAGCGTCTCGGACTTTCATCCGCAGGTCCCAGGTTCAAATCCCGGTCAGGCATCGCATTTTTCACACACGCTACAATTCATTCATCTCATCCCTCTGAAGATATACTTAATTGTGGTTGGTTCCAGAGGTTAACAAAAAAAAAAAAAAACAAAAACGTGCAACTCTAAATATTCCCTACATCATGTTTATCCTTGTTTCATTTTAAGGGAATTTTATCACTGATATCGCAAAAAGAGTAATAGTTAGAGAATACAAAAGGTTACCGTCGTTTGCTCGTTAACTTTAACCTTAGATTTATATATTATATTTTATTACGTTGTTGAAAAATAATAATTATAGTTAGATCCAATATGGTGGACAAGCTTTCTGTTAAATGACAAACTTTCTGTTAAATAAGATTTTCAACGAATGAACAGTTCGTAATTGAATTCATTAAGGATGCGTGTGAACACTTATTGCATAGGATTTTGATTTCGATATCGGATTCAGATTAAGCGTCATTAGAGGATTGGAAAAATACACCAATGGCCGCGATCAGTCGTCGAGTTCACCTCAAAATGGCCGCCAAAATTAAAATTTTGTAATAATCATTACGCAGTAACGCTGTAAACTATCGAGTCGCTTAAAACGCACTTATGTAAGATTTACTAATTCGCATAAAATATATGCAACTGTGAGATTCCAGATAGGGGTAAAAATGATTTTTAACAATTGACAAAAAAAAATGCCATAAAACTGCCAATACACGAGATCATATTAACTTAGCGTAAGTAGAAGTTAGATATAATAACTTTGTTATAAATGAATGAATTAATGAAAATGAGATGATAATTGAACAGTAGTAATAATAATAAGAATATTCCTTCGGATAAGTCTCACTAGATTTTTCATTGATAACCGGTTTATAGTTGTATACATTTGCATAGATTACTATCGGTCGCTTAGTCATTCAGATTTGTAAAATTAGTTTCTAGATTTTTGTAACATTCTGTGTTTGTGTGTGTGTGTTTTTATATTAATTTAATTGACTAAAATGAGTATTTAATAATAACAATTATTAAAATAAAATACTCAATGTCATGTATTCCTTTCAAGTTTTTGTACCAATTCATTTCATTACGTTTGCGTGTCGGTGCGCCAACTTTATTAATAAAAGTAAATTATTTTTTAATATTATTCAGAGGTTACTGATCGAAATACATAAATTTTATTTAATAATGAAGACGTGATATGAATTAAGTATTGTAGAAAAATATTTATTAGAAGAAAAAAAAAAACTAGTTTGCTGTGAAATCCGTTTTCTTGAAATAAACAAGATTTTTAACTGCATGGTGTATATATGTATATATATATATATATATTCTAATTAGGTCGTCCGCCCTTTTTTTGCTATTATAAAATTGCCTATAACTAAACTGAACTTCCGGGCTGATTTTAAATTCTAAAATGTTTGCATACTCGTATAATAATTTTATATTACTTCAAGCTATACTAAAGGTAAACCGGTTTGAAGCACTTTTTTTACTATATAGTTGTTTTTATATGCACCTGCGCGTGCATGTCCGTGAGAGTTTGAATGTACATATATATACTCGCGCCGCGCGCGCGTGTGTGTGTATGTAGAACCTTAAGCATTCAGCGTAGGTTCGTCCCGTATAACTAAATTTGATGTGTTTTTCACATTTTGCCGCTAGCGTATTACTATTATTACTATATTTTCTTTCTTTCTTTCTTTCAACCACAACCACCAATTTCATATTAAACGTTTGATTGGCATTGCGGTTTTTTTAGTGTACGGTTTATTGTTATAAACCGCCTATAGTGAAATCAATTTTGTTTTCAATTAAATTTTCTTGCATTTTGTTTTATATTGTACATTTTTGTTCAAAAATAAAAGAAAAGGAAGGGGGAAAAAAGAAGTAGTTGTATAATTTTTCATTATTTCGCCTTTTTTTTTATTATAAAAGATAAGATTAGTTTTTCTGTGTTAAACATAAAAGCTATTTGTTTTTTTGGGTATTGTGTTTTTTTTAAAGTCGTATATTTCCTAGTTTGTAATCATACTCGTATTGCAAAGAAAAGAATTAATGTTTATAATCTTCATTGATGCGGTAAGATTTAGTTAACGATCATAAATATTCTATAAAATATAAAGAAATATTGGTTTTTACCTTACCGCTGTACCTTAGTCTAAACGACTTTTTTTTAATATAAAAACAAAATATGATTTTTACAAATTAGTTACCGTTACCGTACATATAATGTTTGTCTTATATAAATACGAACAGGGTGATTCATGAAGAATGTCACAAATAAACCAAAGTGAAAATAAACAAAAACGTTCATTTACTCGTAATATACCAATTACGAGTGTTTACGGATATTTTTACCGGTAAAAATAAATATTCCGAAACTAAAAAAAGATAGGAAACAACAAGCTTATAGACCACACTTAACCACACTTCTCAGGAGCGGTCGACCTGAGATTGTACAAGACTACACTTCATTCCATTCATACACATCATCCTCATTCATCCTTTGAAGTAATACCTTACGGTAGTTCCGGAGGCTTAACAGATCAAGATAGGAAAGCTTATGGACGTCTACATAAAAGAACAGAGAATTAAATATGTAAATCAATACAAATAATTATGAACTATGTACACAAAAAATAAAAATAATTGAAGAATTGGGTGTGTACGCGCGCGCGTAGACATACAGAAATTGTTAGGAATACAGGATGTAGGAAGTGTACCGAAATCAAACGTTTGGCACTAGATGGGCAATCATGGAGAGCTACATCAAACCATTCAAATAATACACACACACATATATATAATACAGATTACTCACGAAGAATGTAACAAACTTTCAGGATATGTTATATTGGTAAAAATAAAGAAGACAGTTCATATGAACATTGGTTTGGAAACGCTTCGTTATCTAGTGTCGGTTGACAAAAGGTTTTTTCCCTGATTTCTTCGCCTTTGGTAAAACTAATCCCGACTAGTATCCTTGGAATCCGTATAAAAGGTTAAATTTAGTGGTTTCAGTTGAAATATGACCTGAAAAATTGAAAACAATCAATCCCGGAACTGTAATTTTGTAGTTTTTGAGAAATCTCGGATAAAAGACAAAAGACGTGTTTGGCGTGGTAAATTAACTGTGTTAAACGGATGATAAACATGTAAAACTTTTAAACAACTCTTGTAAAGAATTTGAGTCCGAGTAAAATGGTACGAGTAAAATCCACAGAAACTTGGTATAAAAGTAAGAATTTTAGTTAAAATCTGCCATATTTTGCTATATTTTGTTCTTAATAAATTTCGAAATTTGTTTACTCCAGATTTCTCGAAAACGGTTCTGGGATCTACTTTTTCAAGTCACATTTCATATAAAAATACAAAATTTACCCGTAAATTTGAGTCTGGCTTAATTTTACGGAAGACGAAGCAATCAGGGCACATTTGTTGTGTGTGTGTGTGTGTGTGTGTGTGTGTGTGTGTGTGTGTGTGTGTGTAAACTCCAGTGACAATTCCCTACAGGAAAAAAGTAAATTTCAATTTTTTTTATCTCGAAACGACTTTGTAAAGTGAATCCAGAGCAAGAATAGAAAATATACAAAAAAAAACTTTTTAAAAACCGCTCTTATATTAAATGCACTAAAAAAAGAAAATAAATTAAGGACGGTATTGATGGTATTATGTAAGATTATGTGAAAATCATAGCTTCAGATTAAAAATTTTATGTTTTTGCCAATTTTTTCTTATGTTATGCATGGCCAGATGAATTTTTTCATCGGTTCCACAGTTATAGCCAAATAAGATTTTAATTAATGAAATATTTGGATCTTATAAGGGAAAGGCGCATCGATGCGAATCCGGCTTCATCTCCTTTTTTTTTTAATTTTAATATATTCATTTATTAATAATTATTAACCACTGATTGTAAAAAAATGTTTACGATAAATAATAATTCAATAATAACAATAAAAAAAAGAAATATGAAAATATATCAGCAGTTATTAATGAAATAAAATTTTACGTGCTTTTAAAAATAAGTATATTTAACTTAATAGGCGTACAAGGAAGTCATCTGGTGTCTGCAACAGATTTTTGTAATAACGAATAACGTGCTGGGGTCCGTGGCGCGAGTGGTAGCGTCTCGGCCTTTCATCCGGAGGTCCCTGGTCAAGCATGGCATTTTTCACACACGCTGCAATTCATTCATCTCATCCTCTGAAGATATACCTGAACGGTGGTTCCGGAGGTTAAATAAAAAAAAAAAAATTTTTAATAACGAATAACGTGTGGTTGCGAGTAGCTCTTGCATTTATCATTCGATTTTCCAGTTTATTTAAAAAAACATTTTTTTCTGATTCGGCCTGGTAGACTACGTCGCTGACGCATGATTGTGATTTTCACTAAATGAAATGAGAATTTTTTTACAATAAAAATTATGTATATAATTTATCGTGATGAAAATTTAATTTGTTACATTTTGTTATCTTTTATTCGTTAATATATTTTAGTAAATAAAAATTAAATCGGAAAATGTGATTATTATTTTTAACTATTAGTATAGATTTAGTCGCTTTTTACGGTTTGATTTATAAACCCCTAAAATTGTGTTTTACTTTTTTCTTCGTTTCGCTGCGTGCAGAATTTCGCTTTAATCGGGTAGGCTGAAAAATTAAAAAATAAATAAAAACTCAGATGGATTAATAAACATTTTTGAGGGTACATTTATTTATTTTGTACAAATAAATATCTCAAAACTATAACAAAATACTGGAGCGGAGATTGAGCGTACGCAAAATATATTTATTTTAATAATTCCAGTGCCTTTAATTTTGCATATCATGGAAAAATTTACGCTTAAAAATGTAATGCTGATAAAATAGTAACAAGTCGGAAAAGAAATTAATCATCGATGAGAGTAATTTTTTTTCTCTTAAAAGGCGATCGAATAAAAAAAAAGCACCGATAAAAAAGATGAAATTTTTGAAATAGTTTTAATTTGTTTCCCTTTTATGCTCAGTTTGTAGTATAGGTAGACCGACTAATTCTATGGTGGTGGTGGTGGTGTTGTATTGTTATGTTTAACGAGATACAAAATGATTCAGCGATATTCCTTATTCCTTTTATTCTTCTACCCCGATTGTATATTTTGAAATTACTCCTCCTTCAGTATAATATCGTATTATGTGATTGAATAAAAATGATGGGGAAGGTCACCTCTCTCTCTCATCCCTTCTCTTCTTTTTTAATTTATTTTTCTCTCTTTTCTTGTCGTGTTCATTTAAGTAAACAGTTTGTTACCACTCTTCATTAAAACTAACGAGGATTATTCTACTGTTCGAACCCGAATTAACGACTTCTTTTTATACCCTGTCGATCGTTTTCTAACCATATTTTTTTCTTTTTCTTGTTTTTTTACGTACATTGATGATTTATTTTATTTTAAGATAGGTTTGCATTGTTCATTTTATTACTGTTGACATTTACCGTCCTTTACGATTCACATTTCCTTTTTACTGCTGGTATGTAGTTTCATTATTATTAAAATAGTAATACTTATTGCTTTCTTTTGTGATTTTTTTTTTTTTACCGACTTTTAAAAGGAAAGTAGGTATAACTTTCGATCTCACTGTTTGATTTGGTAGTGAAAATTAATTTTCTTACGTTTGAAGTATGAATACGAAAGTATCATTCGCTTAAATTATAATATTTAAGGTTATGTATAAAATTTTACTGTTCGAAAACCACTAAAACTGCTTGTTTGATTTCATTGAAATTTAGATCTGTTGTAATAGTGTATCTTAAGCAGTCATGTAAAAATTTAATGGAAATCGGTCGCGTCATTCTAGAGTTACGCTCAATTTAAGGTTGAAAAGATATGAGCGGGGCAAATTAGAAGGTGGTTCGTTATGTTGGAACTTGAAATTTTTTTATCTTTGGTATCTATTGTTAGCGATATTAAACCTAAATAAAAAATTAAAATATTAAAACCGAATTAAATTAACGAAAGATCGGTCTTCTTGCGTAGAACTACACACAAATACTAAAATAAGAAAATGATTTTAAAATAAATATATATTTTTTTAATTTTATATGAATTGACTACAGTAAAATCATTTATTTCATTTATTTATTATAATTACCGTTCAGTTAGTTCTTGGTTTCTTTATGAATATACCATCACTTATAAATGGACTGTATTTGGTAGCTTAAATTTCTGTGTAAATGCCATGCAGTGAGATATAATTAACAGTTATTAGCATAAAATAAGTGCAAAAATGGACTACCGACAAAAATAAACGCAAAAGAATCCTTTGATAAAATATTGATCTTGAACGAGATCACTATTTATCAATTGTTAAAGAATCATCGACGTCAGTAAATTGATACATATACACACACAATTTAAAGAGAGTAATTTAAAGAATAAACATCTAAACGAAGATCCATCGTTTAAGAAAACGCTAAAGACTAAGCTAGTTGAGAAAGCGAACTTCTATATAGATAAATGTGGTAAAACATTAATTAATAATTTACAGTACGAAGGATAAACTAAAAACTGACATACGAATAATAGAAAATCTATTCTATTATTCAAATTCTTCAAAAAGAAGAAGCAGTCTTCTGCTTCTTCTTTTTGAGCGTTGGCCTTCATCACCGATCCTCTCTAACGTTTCCCATTCATCGTCACATCCAATGAAACTTCAAGAAGAATATGAACTGTACAATATAGATTATTAGTCAAGTTATCAGAAACAAAAGCTTGTTGTTTTTGAAAGTATCCATAACATTAAAATTATAAGTAAACCGATCAAAGTTTTCGTTTTGTGGATCTAAGGGAGACATAGAGATTACATTTTCAAAACCGGGCAGCGAATTGTATTTTTACCTGATTTTGGTAGCTACATCTATACTTTAGGCTCCCGCGCCGCGTATTAGCTTAGCCTCAGGTCGAGTCAGATGTTTGGTCGCTCACCAATGGAACGATTCTTCCTCCGGCAGTCGGGTGATTGCAGATAGGTAGAGCCCGGCATGCCAAGATGCTTGTTATTGGCTGTGTAACAGGTTTTTCGCTTAAAAAAATGTTTGTCTAGTCATCAAACACCGATAGAAGCTTATAAAGTTGATTTATCCATCCCTCGACGTACGCTTGAATTTAATTGCTGACTAAGAATCCGGTAGGTTCGGCGGAACATGATATTTGAGTAGCAGTTGGACAGCCTGTGTTCTCCTGCACTGTAACTTTCATTGTTTGCGGTCGGTATTACCGGAGGAGAATCGCACTCGACGATAAAGAAATGCTATGATAAATCAGGACTAATGAAGCGATTGGTGATTTAATAGAGCCCTACAAAGCTAATTCCAGGCTTATTTGTCATTTGTTTTAGTTTTCTACTCGCGTATACACAGTTTATTATTATTATTAAAAGAAACTCACAAAACGTTCTCTGCCCTAAAAACTCGAGTTAAATTTTCTGGTTTCAACTTCTGTGATCTTAACCAAAGTGAGTTGTTGTTAGGTGGGGATATAGTTGTTGACATCATTTCGGTTCGAATTAATATTTTATTTTTATTTTTTTGCATGCAACCAAAGAAATTATAATTTGAAGTGTTTTTAAGTTTTTTTATCATATCTTGAAACCCGTTATATTTGCGATATAGTCCATTTATATATAGGTTTAAATTTTTTAATCACTGGGGTTAAATTTTAAGCATCTGACTAATACCAGGAAACTTTAGCAATGATAAATTAATAGTGTTTTTTCTTTATTTATTTATAGAATGACCAGACATTTATATTTCTATTTATTGTAAATAAAGGTTTTTTTTACTTTTTGATCGGATTAGGAGGAATTTAAAAAACATACGAATATTATTTACAACATTAACGTTTATTTATTGTTTCAGTTTGTATTTTATTCCTTAAGTTGCCGCTTGAATCGCGGTATTTGTTTATTTTTAATTAGATTGCAGCATCAATTTCTTTGTTATTCGGGTTTCAATACTTAGCTTATTAGCCTTGAAAAAATTGCATAAAACTTTTTCTACATTTGCATCTTCTGGTAAACTTTAAATCGTATTTTACCGTATGTAAGCTATTTCTCAGCCCGTACATCCAGATCGAAAAATAATCGTAGAATTAATTTTTTTATTATTATTACCGTATCGGACACTTATTTTCAGTAGAAAAATGAGATAATTTAATGGACAAGTAAAATATAATACCTAATACTTCCGGAGGATCGAACCCGAGATCATTTTATTTTAAAATAAGAAGTTTAAAAGATAAAAATAAAATATATTTTATACCGATTCGTTTAGTTGTTTTCT
This sequence comes from Zanna intricata, assembly GCA_010016005.3. NCBI lineage: Eukaryota > Metazoa > Arthropoda > Insecta > Hemiptera > Fulgoridae > Zanna > Zanna intricata. The sequence continues at coordinate 15,494 of JAAAKQ030311947.1, forward strand.
AGTGTAACGTTCGCCTATGCAATATTTATGTATTTGCACATATATATTCTAGTATACCGGGTATACAGTACTCGACAAGTATCGGTCACCTACATTATGTTATATAATATTATTATTTTGAATAAGTATAAAATTCATTATATTTATGTGTTATATTAATATTGTTGTACGGTCGTACGGCATCATCACGTGACAGGATATAACCAATAAAACGGGAGCGCTGATCGATCATAACTTAAGTGGGCGCTTCCTCGATATCTCTCTACTAGTAACATCGATCCTATCCTTCTCTATTCTAAGATGTCCTCTTTTCTACTCTCATTTTATATTATACATTACCGTTATTTATTATAGTTAAGTACAATAAACAATTTTAAATCGATTATAATTTTTTTAGTACCACATAAACCTAATATTTTGTGACTTTTAAAATTGCATTTCTTAAAGTTTATTTCTTAAACTTTTCAAATTGCTAGCTTTGTAATAATTAGTCTACCTTACCTGAGTTTCATCTTAACACTTGTATTGCATAAAGGAAAAACTTTTTCTTAGCAGAAATTTTGTTTGTTTTGAAATTTATAAAAAGCACAAACTTCGGAGTAACCGATCGATACTACTTAGGAGGAAACCTAAGTGGAATGTTAAGCTATATAAATATGATATTAAAAAGCTGTTTTAAAATATTATTCTACTCATTACGAAGAATTTTGAGATTCGGAACCCGTGTTGATCCAAAATTAAATGCTAACAATGAACCGTATTCAGAAGTTATCGTTCAAAATTTCATAAATCGGTTTATAAAAAAAAAAAAAAACTTAATCGATGAAAACCATAAAAAATCCCCACCTGTAAGTGAGATATCCCTTATTATCTCCCACCGGTAAGCGTAATTTCAAAACCGAAGTGTTATACTAATATAATGAAACGATCTAAAAGGCAAAAAGTTTTTTCCCTCCCCCTCCTTTATGAGGGTTTGAATGAGACCAAACATCAGCAAAAAGTACCTCGGTTACCTAATGAGCATTAAAGAATTTATCTACTTTGAATAAAATTTTGAGATATATGAGTCATAAGTTCATGTCAAATCAGTGCATGCAATGTAAGATATGAAGCAAAAAGATAGGTCAACAACATATTACTACCAATACAATTTCTTGTGGAATTTTTTTGTGCTAATTCTTTTTTCTGTTAAAGGGGAAACCCAAGAAAGATATGTAAAAATTCTAACACGCTAAAATTTGATCCGTTTAACCTACTTACCTTTATATTGTATACACAAGCGGAAAGTAAAATTAAAATTTTATTTAAAATAATGAAATACTTTTTCTCATTTTGATATCAAGATTTTGGCAGTTAATCCAGAAATATTAAAAAGTAGGTGAAGACAACCCTTCTTTTGCGTTCAGTATTTGTTTAAGTTATGTTTTGTTAAATTTTTCAAAATTTATTGTTGTTTTTTATTTTATATAATTTGTTCTCTAATACATATTACAAAACGGTAATATATTTTTACGATTTATTTTAAAAGTATTCGCGTATATTTTACGGTAAATAAACTGCGATACAAAAGGAATCTCAGATTTTATTTTAATCTGCTTTTTCGTTAAGCTTTCTTATATTTTTTACATAATTTGTACTATCCGCTAAACGGGTAGAAATAACTGTTTTACCGAGTTTTCAAAGAAGATACGGTATTGCTTTCAGTCGCATGATGGGAGCGAGAACCTAATAAGTGTGAAAATAAGTAATTAATAATATATAAATAAGTGTGTAATTAGAGTGAAAATAAACGTTTTGAGGAATACGAATACGTACGATAATACAATTCACTTAAATCGGGGTTTCCTTCTGTATTTATTTATATGCCTACGTATAAAATTTTACGGCATGAAAATCAATTTCAAATTGCTCTAGTAAATTTCAATTTGAAAGTTAGATACGCTGCAATAGTTTATCTGAAGTCGTACATGTGAAAATTTAATAAACATTGATGAATCGTTCTATATTAAAAATTACTTTTCATAACTAAGAACTTTTATCGGTCCATGACGGCTACAATTTTTAACCTACCGATAAATATTAATATGAAAACAACAAAAGTAAAATGTTGCAAAAGAACGGTTTATACCTGATCGGTTTAAAAAGGGCGTTTTCACAAAAGTAGGATTTCTATTTTTGAAAAAAAAACGGTAACCGACGAATATGTAAACGATTCATTTTTGGCAGATTTTAATTCCGTCGGGGGTTTTATCTTATTTAATACTTACACGCGTTGTAGATTTGCGTTTACGCTTCTATTTTTGCGGCAACCAATAAATATTGTAAACATTCACACACGCGTTATTTTACAAAAAGTTGTATTGGTGTGCGCGCGTGTGAGATTGAGGCGATGGAGTAGACGATCTGTAGAATACAAGATATCTTTAGTCAGTATAAATCGTTATTCGTAAGTCTGTCGAGTTGAAACATCTTATATGTTTGTAGGCAGATGTTTTGTTAGCTTCTAAATAACAAACATCTTGAGGCTTTCAGAGTCCTAAGGACCAATCTTTCTTTTAGTTTTGACTGACTATCTCATCATCAAGAAATTATTAATAACTTACACTTTAGTGTTTTTTCTATACTCCCCTGCTTTCATAACGTCAATTTAATCTATTTTTAGGTGTTTTATATATATATATATATATATATAAACAACGAAACAATAGTTTCATCACGTGCAAATTAGATAAAATTTTTAGAAAATTTGATATAACTTTCCTCCTGAAATCTACTACATGTTGCATTTTAAAAGATTTTTGATCGACTGTGTATCCTACATTTTTATATTTCTATACCAAAAAATACTCTAAATGTTTAAAAATCTGAAATTTTTTTATTCCATGTGACACAAGCTCATACTATAAACATTTTTTCATCCATTACAACTTTCTTTTTCTGTTTAGCCTCTGTAACCACCGTAATGTATTACTTCAGAGGATGAATGTAAATGAAAGTGTAGTCTTGAGCAATCTCAGGTCGACCGCTTCCGTGAAGTGTGATTAATTAAAACCCGACCGCCAAAGAACACCGATATTCACGATCTAGTATTCAAATCGGTAAAAAAGTAACTGCCTTTACTAGGATTTGAACCTTCGAAATAGCTGATTTGCGATGACGAGTTCACCACTAGACTGACTCGGTGGATTTCATCCATTATTACTGCTATTTTTAAAAAAAAATCTCTTTAATTTTTATTCCTTGTTTTTGAACAATAAATAATACTTTTTTGGCCGATAAGATCTTAGAGCCGGGAAACAATAGTTACGAGCAATATGAAGAAACAATCGATGAAAATTGAAAACGGAAGGGTGCAAGTGTACGAATTTTGAACTGTACACCTGATTCCTACGATTAAAATTTAACCTAATGTAAAATGTTTTATATTATCTAAACTGATACAAAATTTTAATAAATGTTGATTAAAAATAAACGATTAATCTTATCTGTCAGTCAGATAATAATAATAATTTATAATCGTTTATAAAACGAATTTGTATATAAATAATATTTCGATTTATTGATGAAAAATAATAAAATTCGAAAATATTACAAAAATAACTCATAGTCGCATTACTAGCATCCCCATCGCGACTTCACGCGTATTGTATGGTTTCTTGCGTTTCCCGTCGGGGTCATTTTTATTTTATTTTTTTAGTCAAGAAACTGGAGGCAGGTGCAACCAGTCGCGACGCACAAACAGTAATAATTGAATCGGCTGTGTCGGTTGATCTGCCGCACCGTAAACCTATCGCACCCTTTAGAAAATCGAAATTTCAAACCCGAAAACGGTTTTTATATATTTATCTGAAGATATCTGCGAGCCCGAATCGAGTAAATATCTTGTTTAGTATAGTCGGATAAGAGGAAAATTTGCGATCATTGTTCAAAATCTTTTTACTTTCTTCACCCCTTTCGAGGTCGAATTTCGAAAAATCTAGAAATCGGTGTTAAGATATTCTTATGGAGATTCCAAAAATCAAGTCAATATCTTCATTTGTTATCGAAAAAGTTAAAAAAAATAGTAAATCTCATTGTTACTTCATTTTAACCCTTAAAACTCGAAATTTCAAACATTCATTGTGTGGACTAACACACCTTACGAAGAACATGTATACAAATCTTCATCGATTTATCTTCAATAGTTTTTTCTTGGTGTTGATGAATCAGTCAGTCAGCCGGAACATATTCTTTTATAACATATTATACGTGAGGAATGTCCTTAAATATTTTAATAAAAATATTGTCCAACTCCGTAACGGAGCAATGCGTCTCGACCTTTCATCTGTAGATTCCGGGTTCGAAACCCGGTCAGGTAATGGCATTTTTCATACAATACAAATTTCCACTTTCATATTGCCACGCACAGCTTCTTTATAAGTATCTGTACTGAATTGATCATCAGAAAAAAATTTATATTAATATAAAACGAACCGGGCTGGTCTAGTGGTAAACTGTCCAGTCGTTGCAAATTATTTGTTTAACAGGTGATTTTCCAAGTCAAAGGTTCTCGGGTATGAATCCTAGTAAAGGTTAGTTGCTTTTTTACGGATTTGAATACTAGAAAGCGGGTACCGGTATACTTTGGTGGTTATCTCAGACTGACCGTTTGAGGAACGGTCAGAGTACAAAGCTCATTTACATGCCATACGTATCATTTTCTTCTCTTCGGGCCGGGGGTGGAGTTGCTTATCGTTCACTGCTGAACATATTGCAGCAACGTACACATTAGGAATATATATATATATACTACTTGACCCGACAATGCTTCGCTACTGCCAGAATGTTTATCACAGTTCAAACCTCACCGATATCACTACTATCTAAATCATAAAAACAAGTATAAAGCTTCTTATACTAAATTTAATGTCATATATATCGAGGGATATCGTCTATATCGATCGTTGTATATATCAATATCGACTTCCTCAGACAGTTACAATGTAATTAAATATTATAGAACTACTAATATGTAAACAGTCCCGTGACAAAATATAATAAATTGTGAAATGTTCAGCGAAATGGGTTTAGTAATTTTCGAGTTATTAGAGAATACACAAAACCAAGATTGTGTTTTATTTTTTATAGATATACGTATATACTCGTATTCATAAGAATTTAGTATATATGTTTATACATTTAGTAGAATGATTTGGGTCGATCGGTAGATGTTGTAACACGGCGTAATTTTTAAAAAGTTTACTTTCGCATATCGATGTAAACATTGGCTAAAAAATAATATAAGAAATAAATAACACAGAACGTACGAAATCGAGATATAAAATCTAATTTTCACTCGGTGTAATATTTTCAAATTGGAATTTTTTTTGTCACGGCCGGCCAACTTTTATTATATCGACTATAACCGATAGATGAAATTATATTGGGATTTTTATTAAATTTTTACTTTATTTCAAAGTTAATTAATCTATCAAAGGATCTAAACCGGTTCTTAAATTATTGGTCTTGTCCCGAATCAAACCGCCTATTCTCGAGATAGTTCCTCTGCTTCATCTTCTTCGATTATCCAGCGTCAGCGATCGCTCCGATTATCTTAATTAGATAGTTATTTCTAGCGTTGAACTCGGTTAATTATGAAAATAAATCTTATTCGTGTATTTCTATTTAGAGTGAAAAGAAATGCGATGAAGTATCCTTGGATGGAATAGATATGAACCTGTAACGTATGACTAATTACTTGTTTTGTAAGGAAGTGTTAACTTGCACAGCTTGAGTTTTAAAACTGTTATTATGTTTACTTACCGAGGCACCCACACAAATGTCTTTTTAAAGCAGTATAACGATTCTTTTCTTGTTTTAAAAACGATGTGTGCATCTTTGCCTGTTTGAATATTACGTGTGCTTATATCTGTAAAAAATAATTAGACATGTTATAATATTATTTTAATCTTATTTTAGGTGGTAAAAAAGTACTATCGAATCTACTTCGATGTGGATCGATGTACATAATTAAATTTAAATAATGTATCTTGCGCCTAGAAAAAGTAAAAAATCCAAATTTGTGGGGGATTTTGGGTATATTTGATACTTTTGGTTCAGTAGATTGCAGTGAAAAGGGGAGGTGCACAACTAGATGTTACAACAGTCCTAAATCAAAATTTCAACATCCTACGGCTAATCATTTTTGAGTTAGGCGAGATACGTACGTACAGACGTCACGCAGAAACGAGTCAAAATGATTCAGGGATGGTCAAAATGGATATTTCCGTTGAAATCTAAAAACCGAAATTTTACGCCATCACAATACTTTCTTTACTTTGTACAAGGGAGTAAAAAACTAACTTAAAATGTATTTAAAATCTAATACATTATAATTTTTGTGAAAAGGTGGAACAGGAATTTATCGAACGGAAGTTTATCGCTAAAACAAATCGCAACTGATTTGTTCTGTTTTGTTTTACTTATTTTTATTTAACATAACCAAACTTCATTTTACTTTTTGTTTTTTATAACATTGCTCATATCAATAAAAAAAACCGTTCAAAAAATATTTTACCTGTTTTTTCCATTTCAACATAAAGTCAACCTTATCAGTCATAAGTCTAAATTTTAAATCTTATCATTGTTTATTAATGAAATAAATAAATATTGAAAAAATTTAATGTGTATGTAAAATACAAATCGTGGATTATTTTATAATTTGTTTGAAATAGTTTTTTTCAACAAGTTTTAAGTTAATTTGTTGGCGATTGAAAAAAGCGTGTCTGATTTTAAAGGATACGTAAAATTTATTTACGCTGCCAATTATTTCTGGTGAAAGCTGATCGGTCGATGGTCGCGTAGTATACACGGGATAGGCTGATCGTTACCGTCTCTTACTTCAGTCGGCAGAGTATAAAATCATTTCCGGCGATTCCTAGGGTCTTTAAACTTTTGTACGGATTTCAATATTAAATCAAGGATACCGTTGTTCTTTGGTGGTTGGGTTTCATAACCACACATCTCGGGAACTGTTGACCTGAGAATGTACAAGACTACACTTCATTTACATTTATACATATTATCCTCATTAATCCTCTGAAGTAATACCTTATGTGGTTCAGGAGGCTAAACAGAGAAAGGGGGAGTAACTGATTCATACCGATTAAGAAGAAAATAGTATAAAATATAACGATGGGAGGGATCTAGAAAAGGGCTAAAAGAAACCCTTTTAGTAAAGGTAACAGGTCCGTTTAAAAATCGTCTTTTGTAATACTGCGCGCTCTCACAGTTAAACCGATGTTTGTTCCGTGAGAAGAGTTACCGGACTAAGGTTTTCGAATTTCATGGAAAAGTGTGAGGTCGGTCAATCATTCTTGCGCTTCGAGTCGGTTCCGCTAGGTAAATAGGATAGGAGTATAAATACTCCGGGGAAGACCAGTTGAAATCAGTCTACGCGAGACATTATGATGTCAGTCTGCGAACGATATCGGTTCTGCGAGAAGAGCACTGCGAAATCAGTCTAAGCGAGACGTTATGATGCGAGTCTACGAGAAGAGTTCTACGAGATGTCAGTAGGCGAGAGTATTCTGCGAGGAGGTCAGTGAAGAAGGAATTGCTAAGCGTACACGTTCGCCTCTATTAAGGTGACGTCACAAGTAATTCCAGTGTGGACAGTACATGAAAACGAGAAATGGTTCCGTGAGTTACTGTTAAGAAAGAGATAATTTACTAAATGTCATTCATAAATCGTTAGAGAAGCTTTATTTGTGAATGGCAGAGGTGATATGTGTGATAGAACTTTGTACTTGTCTTATCTGTTATACTATCTTTGTTAATACAAGAATAGCGGTCATGCTGTCTTTTGTCAGTGGGACTGAAATCTGCTTTTCTTTATCTACCTGTAAATAAATCCTGACGATTACTTTAAAATTCTGTTTTGTATGTAATCATTGTTTTTTATTATTATAATTGATTAATCTTATTTTACTTAAGTTTACAAACCGATGAATTATAAATATATAAACATTTGCAATTATCAATCTCTCAATATTCTGATCAAGCCGCAATCACGCGACACTATTTATTAAAAGTTTTAGTGTATTATAATTTCTTCAGAGCGACGGTTTAGTCAGCGCAGAATTCAAAATTTTGACTCGAAACTTTCTGAATTATGCGTGTTTCAGAATAGTCGGCCTCTGTCTTAAAAAATATCAGTTAAAGCAGGTTAACCGTACTTCGTACAGTAAAAAAGTATTTTGCACAGTTTTTAGCATTATTCTACAAACACCGCGAGAAAGAGACCGTACTTCGTTTCTCATTTCTTTTTTTTTTTTTACGTTTTTTAGTCAAGGAGGTAGATGCAACCAGCCGCGTTACACGCACAGTAACAGTAGTAGTGGCTGCATCTGTTGAGCCTCCGTGTGCCGTACACCTTCGCACTTTTAAAGCTGTTTTTATCGAAACCGATAGATATATCGAATAAGAAAAAGAGAGCTTTTTTTGTAAAATACAATTTCAAATACATCAGTCTCCGAATTCGATTTGACCGACGGTTTGGCCGTTGTAAAGTTGAATATCGGCAAGGGTTGTTACCTTAAATCATTGAAACATTTCGTATGGTCTTATGTTCTTTTCAGGTATAAAAAATTATTTTTATGCAAAATTTCAGCTCGATCGGTCGAATAGTTGAAAAAAAAAAGAAAGAAAAATAGGTGAAAAAGGCACAGCGTCTAAGAAACCGCTAGATTCGTTAAATCTGTTTGTTAAATGATGGTTTTAAAGGTAAAAAAAGTATTTTCTTGGAACATTTTTCAATTTTGTTCGATTGTAATTTATTATAATAAGAGTAATTAAAAAAATATTGTAAAAAAAGAATGTGTTTAAGTAATTATTTTAATCTGCTTCCCAATTATTAAGGGTAGTATGGGGGGTGGAATGTAATACATTAAACGAACAATACGGTAATAATCTAAGAAGCATTTTACGATGATGGTACAGCGATGATAAATTTAATCGTGGCGTGCGGCTGCTTTTTCCTTATCTTCTTTTAATGCGTTTTTTCAAAAGGATAGGACCATCCTCATGAATCTTATTTTGACCTCGATTCAGCACATGTCAGCTTCCAACAGCAAGGAAGCTTCGCGTGTTGGATAGGCCTGCTGGATATTATATTACGTGTTATAAGGTAGAAGAGGTATAGCGTGTTCTCGGTTGTATACTTCCTCTCTACTCTTCTTGTCTTTAGGTTTAGCGTTTAACATTTTTTTCTTCCAGTTTTTTTTTATGTATAATTTAAAAACCTATTCTCCATTCTTTCTGCCAAATAAATCTTTATTAGATACTCCCACATTAATCTTTTTTCTTCTTTTTTTTAATATATTTTCCGTTAAATTTTAACCGTCTACTAAGAATTCTAATTTTTGTCGGTAATTTTACTCCCGCACATTTTTTTTTTTTAAACTCCGCCCATTATTTCGCAGTTAGTGACATATTTATATGTTGTTATATGTCGGTTGAACTTTTATATATATATGTATCTTGAACACGAAAATCCCTCTCGCATTCTCTCTTTTTAGTTATTTACATTTTACGGTTTAATTGTTTTTATAATCACATTAGAATTGAGGGTTTTCTTTACTCTACACCCCGCTAAGTATATTTTCTTATCTCTTATCAAAAGAAAACTAAGTTATAAACTAACTATAAGCCTTTTTTTTTTTTTCGAGAAAATATTATATCTTTATATTAAGAATAAATGGGTTTCTGTACGAAAACTGAATATATTAAAAAATTATATATGTATTCGTATTCCGTTACTTTTATTTAAATAAATATTAAAAATAAATTTTCCTCTTTAATATAGGATAATTAAAGAGCTTGCGGGTGATAATTTTGTATATACGAGTATATCATTTTTTTGTATTTTTTTTCATATTTGTTAAAATTTATATTTGTGTGTGCGCGTGCGCGTTTGTGTGTATATTTTATGGCACTCCCCGGTAACGTAAGGATTCAGATGCGGGGTATACATCTAAATCGGTTCAGACGTTGAGCCGCAGCGGTGGAACAAACACTACACTTTTGGCACAGTCATGTAATTAAATGCCATACTACTAATTTAGTTAGCCGATGAAAATCTTTGCTCTATATATAAATATATATGTATATATATATATTTTTAAAGTAGATATTTTAATCTTTATTATATATTCTATTCGGATAATTTTACCGATCAGTTTTTTCTTTCTGATGAAATTTTTCTTTAATTAAAATTAAATTGAAAAATACACGATTTGTTTTTAATAAAAGAGCTTGTATTTTAAAATTTTAATTTTGTTTCCAAACTTCTTAAAGGTAAAAATTTTGCTTTTTATTCATAAATGTAAATAAAGTTGCTTTCTTACGCCGATGGTGCCGTATTATACATGTTGTACGTGTGCACCGGTGGTAGTAGTTGAAGCGTAATACAATTGTGTTCATAAAACATGAGATCTATTGATAACTTTTCAATCGTTAAACGTAGAAGAAACGAAATTTTAGCAAATGTCCCTTATTTGAAAACGATCTGTTTTTCGATGCGAGACCACTATTTGGGCTGTACTATAGGCCAATTCTTGAAACTATCTGTGAAAATTATTAAACGGCTGCTATTGTGTTTAGAATTAAAAGATTTGGTAGCCCGCGTAAAATAAACTTGTTGAATTTTTGTCTTAATTATATGAATCGTCATTTGCGGAATAATTAATTTTACCGAATAGATAAAAGATTACCGAACTTATAAAGTTCGATAATCGAATAGACTTACCGAATAAATAAAAGCTGCGTTCCCGAAATAAGATTTCTAATGAAATCAGGACGATATTGAAATCGTTCAAGAACTACTTTGCTTCCAGCCTAGCAAAGTTTAAGAATTTCATCGTTCCATGTTGTTTTTTTGCATTTTAATGGCGTCAGCTTACTTATTTGAATATCTTTCAGTCAATTGAAATCGACAGAGTGATAACACTGATCTACAGGGTATCTGTAACACAGTTAAAACTACCACTTTTATTATGCATTGGGCTACGTAATAACATATTAATAATCTCAATTGTGCTATCACGTCACATTTTCATGTTATGACCCCTTATAATATAAAGGTAGTGATAAATTTCACTGTATTTCTGTATTTGCAACTCGACAGTTGGCAACACTTCAGAAGAGTGGTGGGGGTATGTTGGTTTTCTTTGTCTTCTTTCATCATTGTCAGTGAAGTCACAGACCTGTTAAAGT
>JAAAKQ030311959.1:0-10013 GCA_010016005.3 Zanna intricata
ATTTTAAATCCAGATGGTCAGCTTACAAAAAAAGAGTTAAATTACAATGAGTCCCTACCCATTGTAATTTAACTCTGTTGTAAGCTGACCAACTGCCCTTGTTAAGTGCCCATTTTATTGAAGGTGAATGTCGTAAAAAGTTATCTCCATCTGAGTTAACTTTAGCACTATGTTAAGAATAAACTTGCATAATATTTGGATATCATTAAACGTCTTGATAAAAATATTACAGTCAAAATAACATATTTATAATACATAATTAAAATGTTCATGTCCTCACAGAACCTGTTTATGTAGAGTACAAACTCCCATTTCTCAATAATCAACCTCCTCAAACAGAATATAGGTAAAGAACTAACTAATCACTGAAACAATCAACCAAATAATCATAAAATAATTACACTCAATCTAATAATGGTCTTGCAATCTTAGGTAGTTAAAATACTTCTACAATAAATTAAAAAGAGAAAATCTTCATATATACTTCCAAAATGATTCTTATTTACATAGTTAGCTACATCAGATAATTTTTGTTTTAGACTGTAAGAATAAAGCAATGAAAACAACTTGTTATTGAAACCAGCAAAGATCATGAAAAATATAATCTTCTTTGCCAAACATAAAAAAAGGGAAAAATAAATTTCTTGGATTTCATGAATACAGAACCTCATTTAAAAGTGCAGAAAACTAACCATAACTGACATACTTATACACAACTCTTCCAATTGTCTGATACTGTATAAATTTCATTTTTCTTGGCAAAGTATATAAACAAAATACTGTACATGCACAAAACAAAACAACTGACATCGTAGACATACAAATAAAAATATGTCATCAGACACAATTCTCTTAAAACTAACAAATTTGATTTAATTGTGTTAAGATACAATTTTAACTGTTCAGACTGTAATAAGTCCCATGTAAGATAAGCAGAAAGAAGCCCTATTCACAAAATAAAGATCATAAAATTTGAACCATTGAATTTAGTTTAGCAGTGGTTTATTGAAACAAGTCACATAACCATAAACATCAACAATATGAAAATCGTATACAATAAAGGCCACAATTAGGAATCTAAACAATGGTAAATAATCACTATTTAAATCACATGAATTTTTTTATTCAAATGCATCATAAATAACAAAATGCTTTCAAAATCCTGTTCAAATACAGCGCTACAACATTTGGTACTACCAATGGCAGTTTCTTAAGTATAGTAGATTATAAGCTAGCTCACTGCGAAGATAAACGTTTTTTAAATGGTTTTCACCATTAAAAACGTATACCGTAGCCTATTTTAAAAATTCTAAAAAATTTAAAACCAATTTTGTTTTGTTTATTAATGAATTTCTTTGCATTGTTTCCAATGTGAATTTCAGTTATTTTTAAAGTTTTTGACGGTCCTTAGTTAAGATAGCGAGCACCATTACTAATAATAGTATTTTATAATATTCACTAGAAAATAGTGTAGTCCAGTAGGTTTTAGTAAATATTCTATTCTCTTAACTTATATAAATAATCACTTCTAATGCATGTGATTTAACGTACAAACAAAACCTATATAATATTCCTTCTGAAATATTCGAATTGTTTTTAATTTCTCTACAAAATTATAGAAAAACTTATACGTATTTGTAAACTCAATATGTGAGTAAACTCAGCAAACCTGGAGGCATTACAGAATCTTTATATCATTTCCTCAACACAATTACGAAGTAATCTAAAAAATGCAAATAATCATACAATAAAATTTGAGTAAAATTCCTCGTTATTTAGTCCGTAACATTTAATTATAAAAGGTGTAGCCTATATGATATATAAGGTATATTAAGAGAACATGAGATTGATAATAATGTTTATTACACCAGAATAAATCAGGAACTAATACGTAATTATTTTGTAGTAGTTTAATTTTACTTTTTAGTTAGCGATTAAAATTACAGTTTACGTTTCCTGTTATTCTTATTATGTTGTCAGCACTGAAAATGAATTACTAGCTGCTGTTGCGGATGAATCGTTGCTGTTATTGTATGCCTTTAAGTCGTTTAGAAAAGAAGTTTGTTTCGTATTATTGAACATTTCATGGTGGCAAATAAATTCTGAATAATGATGTGGCTTCAGTGTTTATTATTTCTATGTTTTGGTTATAGTTGCGGTAAGTTTTGACAGTTATTTATTGTTTACTTTTTCTATTGACCTTGGTATCGGCCTTTCATTTTCAGTGTTTTGTTGCGTAATTATTTTTAAGTAGCAGATCAGTTTATTTAAAAACTATGATGTATCGTATCGGATATTGAGTAGTTTAGCTTTAACACTGATTAAGATTAATCGGCTGTAAGAGTTTGAAGCAGTATTTTTCTTTTTTTTGCAATGAAGTAAACAAAAACCCTTTTTATAGATATTCAGAAATAACAAAATCAAACACAATTGTTACAGTATTAAGGTTCTATTATGCAATTAGTTTAAAATGTCCACAGATGTTTTGTACATTATCACCCAACCTGTTTAATGTTATTTTTAAGCGTAATTATTTTTGGCTCTCATTTAAATGGGGAGATACTTTGTGTTGTTTATTTATATGACTTGTAATATTGTAGTAAAACCCGTGGAATTGTTTGAAATTAATTTTGAGTATTGTTAGATCTAATTGTCAAATAAATCTTATTAGGATACTGTTTCCTCATTCTTTTAATATTGTAAAATTTTGAACTATTACAAACATTTGAATATTTCTTGCTGTAGCATAAATTATAGTTGAATAGTAGCATCTAGTTTTGTTTTATTTTAATAAAATTGATGTTACAAACTAACTGAACTAGTGCTCTGAGTCTGAAGTATGTTTTAAGTAACCATATTCAATCAATGTAATAAATTATAGAACTGTAGAATAAGCTACTACAAGAAATATAAAGTTCTGCCCAGTTATTGTATACAATTTTGTAATATTTCTATTTTGCTACAAGTTTATCTGTATATATATAAATTGTAAAATGTGATAATGCCCAAAAAATCATACAGAAAAGTATGCCATGCTTTGAGAATTTCCCCCTCTAAAAAATGTTTTTTAACAATATACACTAGTTAGTATCATTAAAATTATCATAATAATAATCGTTAAAATGATAGATAAAATTATTTAGGAGAAATAAGAGCATAATTAAAAATTCATATAAGGTCAGTCCATTTGAATTGTACTAAAAAAACATAAGTTGGTTGCTTGACTAATTCAAAAAAAAATTGAAACTTACCCATTTGTTTCCTACATGTTTCAGGACCTTAAAACATAGTTTTTTTTTTTTTTAATTTTTTTATTTAAGTAGGTTTTTACCAGTGATGGCCATTTTTGTTAACAGTGCGCATACCTATTTTTGTGATTATAAGGGTTTACAGAAAAAAACAACAAAAACGCTGTTGGTCCTGGAAGAATGAAACAAAAAACAATTTAATCATATTTTCTCATGGTAAAAGATTGGTCTAGTGGCTTATTTATCTATCTCTTCTTTCTATGAGACAATTACCAATAAAGTCAAACACGTTGAAATTAATTAATAAAGAAAAACGATGAAATTTCACTTTTGGTATTTTTTTTTCAAGAGATACGGATGGCATACAGTTTGAATTATTTTTTTTACATATAGGTAATGTTAGTAGTTTTACCATAATAATATTAATGGTGATTTACTTACCCCTAAATTTTTATGAATTTTTGAAAACTATTTTTTTTTTTTTTTTTTTTTTTTTAATTCAAATTTTGACTTCAAATAACTCTGATGGGAGTGGTGATAAAAAATATAAAATCACTACACACTACAGTTAGTTCAAGAGATCAACTTTCTCAGGTCTTTGCAGATTGGTACCCACAATTTGTCTTCTTGAGACTCAAGTACTTTTCTAGATTGTTTTATTTTCTTTTGCAGGGTTTTTATTGATTGTAATAAAACAGATCTTAATATGGAATTAGTGTTCTTGAAACTAAAAAATGTTTAGTTTGCAGTTTTTAATGTTACCATTTCTGTTATATAATTATGTATAAAGTTGAGCAGGGTGTAAAGTGACTTTGACTTAAATTGACCTGGGAGGTCAATTTAATAGCAACATTGTTGCATCCTACCTTGTGTGTAAGAATTCTGGATTATTACCAAATCTTTGTTAAGTCAAGTTCACTGTTTACTCCAACAACCATTTATTTATTTTTTTTTTTTTGTTTTCATATTTCAAGAATGGCATTCTTCAATTGTATCATTAAATTCTCTAAGCTCTGGTAAAATTGTTCTGTTAAACTATTTCGTCTTTCAATATCTGATGATATAGTAGTTTTCTACTCTTATTTTTCCATCTTGACGTGACATTTTTACATACTTTGAAGAAAAGTTCTGTCTTCATGTTACATTTAAGATATGAACCCCTCATGATCAGTCACCGAATAGAATTTCAATTTTTTGCTAAATGTGAAGTGACTTGAATTGCCATTTTGTATATATGAATGTCACTAGAAAATAATGGGACTGATTTTTTGTAAGACAAACAGCGCGAGCCTCAAGATCAAAAGCCACATTGTTGAGTCGCCTGGTATCCTCCCTTTACATTTCAGCCGGTGTGACAATTGCAGCCTGCTCAGTTGGGCCACAGCTTTGCTTGAGTCAGATTGTGTACCTGATGCTCGTCAGAAAAATGGTAGACGTTTTAACATAGAGCAAAAAATAGAGCAATGTTTTAACATGAAATTTTTAGTGAAACTGGGCACGTCTGTTGCCTAAACTATTCTATCTTACAACAAGTGTATTATGATGAGTGTTTCATACAAAGAGACTTTTAGTGGCATAAATGGTTCAAAGAAGGATGAGAAGAAATCAATGATGATTCACATCCAGGACGTCCTTCCACTTCGAAAATGGATGAAAACATAGAAGAAATAGGGAACCTCATCCGTCTTGAAGGTCAGGACAGTGAATAAGGAGTATTATCTTAAGGTTCTAACTACTCTCTGTGAGCGAGTAAGAAGAAAGTGATCTTGTAGAACAAATCATGGATTTCATGATCATGACAGTGCTCCAACCCTCACTGCAGTGATTGTTAAGTCATTTTTGGTTAAGCATGGAATCCCTGTGCAGAACATTATTCATCAGACCTAGCCCCGTGTGACTTTTTTATGTTCCCGAAAGTGAAGGAAGTATTGAAAGGATCTAGGTTTGAGACAATTGAAGCTGTGAAAGAAAAAGTGACAGACCATGAACATGATTTCAGAAAATTACCTGAAACACTGTTTTGAACAATGGAAAATTCAAATGGAGCAGTGTAGGGATCATGCTGGGGAAGTATAATGAAGGAGATATGTGAAAGTTGTTAAGGGGAAAAAATGTTACAGCAAAAATTCCGTTATTTTCTAGCCACACCTCGTATATATTTTCAGAGTGATTCACAAAGAATTAACAGGCTTTCAGGACATGTTCTATTGATTGAAATAAAGAAAGTTCATTTAAACTTAGGTTCAGAAGTGCTTTGTTAGCGAGTGTAGGCTGGTGAAAGATTTCTTCTGATTTGATTTCTGTGCGGTTAGTAAAAGTAAGCCAGACTGTAATTCCTGAAATCCTAATTAAGTAGTAAAAATGCTTCAGATGTAAATAACTTTATACACTTTCAAATATTTTACTATTAATTTAGTGGTTTTATCTGGAAATTCCAGAACTAGAAAGAGTAGAAAAAAGAATATGTACTACAACTATATTTTTAGTAATTTTTAAGAAATCAGTTTATCAATAGTAAATTAGAAAAAGTAAATAAATATAAAATAAACTTGTGAAGTTTGTTTAAAAAAAAATTTTCATATTTTGTTGACTATTCGTATCACTTTATTTAGTAATCAAATAATCTACAATTTGTGTTTAAAACCCTTATATATTTACTACCCATTTAACAAAGTTGTTTTAAGCTAGATATGAAATAGTGTGTTTTCCACTAAAATCTTTTTGTCTTTACCCCCAAATTTTAAAAATAATTGCTAAAAAGACAGTGAAGGTAATTCATTTAGATGGCCACATTAATATTAAATAATAAATAGTTTTGAAATTATGTAAAAATTAATAATATTAACCGATTATTAGATATTCATCATATAATATTACTACTTAGGCTTACTTAACAATTTGAGAGTAGTTGATTATTTTTTAGAATAATTCAATTTGTTTCCTGTTGATGATTGGAATTTTATATTTATATCTATTCTTCCCTAATCAGATTAACCAGCGCTGGTATTATTTATTATATTTAAGACTTCTTTTTTCTAATCAGATTACTTGATATAACTTGTAATATTTATTATATTGGGTTTGTATAGCTTAATGCAGTTAATTGATAAAGATATATTTTATTGCCTTCAATTTTGGTCACACAATAAGGAAAAGTTACACTTAGGAGTGAGTAAGATTAATTTATTTCCCTTTCTTCCTGTCAAACTATTGTCCCCTTTAAAAATATTACTCATGATTACTTATCATGAATAATTTGTTGAGCACTGATTATGATAACATGCTCATTGCTTAACCTATATGATAATAGGTTATGAATTTATTTGTGATAACATATTTTATCATAATATGACTCATATATTGTTTGTAGACCATACAGCAAGCAGACAAACCCATCAAAGCAATGTAGCAAATAATCTTATTAATAATTG
Organism: Zanna intricata; assembly: GCA_010016005.3. Taxonomy (NCBI): domain Eukaryota; kingdom Metazoa; phylum Arthropoda; class Insecta; order Hemiptera; family Fulgoridae; genus Zanna; species Zanna intricata. The sequence goes on from JAAAKQ030311959.1 coordinate 6,680, forward strand.
TTAAATTATTGTCTTCTAATAATAATTAACTTCTTAATCTTAATTTGTGTCAAATTTCTACATATCCTTTTGTCATTCATTAGTTTGCAAACCTACAAACTCAAGCAAACCTGAGTATTATATAATCTACCAACCAAGTTTGCTTCTTCATAAGTTTCTGCCACAAACTTCATTCTTGCCTATTTGTCTTAGGTGTTCATGTTTTTACAACCCATCTGCTTTGTTGTCAGTGTTTTGCTGCCATTAGTGTTATACTCTAGACAAATATTGGTACTTATCTACCCACCACGTACAACTGTTTAAATCACAATTTTAATCAAACCACTCGCTAGTCTAACACTATAATCCATTGCAACTAATTGTGTACATCCTTTCATCATCTGTTTTTTTATGTCAGTGTTGAAAATGAAAGATTAGGAACGCAAACTAGAATTTTTCTCCATAAAATTGAGACTCATTTTTACACTTCTTTATTCAGTAGAATTGAAAGCAAAATGAAACAAACTTGCTAAATATGTTTTCCTGGAAAATACATATCTCATGACACCAGATTCATTTTTGAAAAGATTTTCATCATTCATGTTGTTGGGAAGCTCCACTCTGTTGAATATTTCATCCTTACAAAATATACTTGTATTTGCTGCAGATTTTTTTTCTTGCTCCACTAACCTCATCTGAGTCATCACTATCACTCCAGACACTTAAATACTTATCAATCTGACACTTCTTTAGTGTCTGAAACTCCTGTTTTCTTGAACTTTACTCTTTTATATTTGATTTGTCACATTCATATTATATTGTATAAAACAATGAGATCAGACCAAATAAACAGTATTGATTGCAGCTATATTTATAGTACTGTTCCCGTTATGTGTGCAAGTGACTTGTCCAGACCTGACAAAAATTCATTTAAATTAAGCTTACTTATGGAATTGTATTAGAATAATTCAATCCACTGTAGAGACGTGAATCTATATTGAAAAAACATAAAATGACTCATGAAAAATTTAGTGCTACTGGTCATATGGTTATAAGAACTTCTTTTTCTTAATTTAGTATAAAGAATCTATTACTAAAGTCTCTGTGTAGATTTCAGTATTACCTGTATATATGATTGTGTGATATTTTCTGTTATCTTGCCATTATGTTGTATGAAATAAAAGTTAATAAGCATCATCAAATTATTATTAAGGAAGGTTCTAATGATTTTGCCTGATGTTGGATACATCAGTAATTAAATTTTAATCTTATTCATGAAGCCAAACAGATATGGTGAGAATTATGAATTTTAAAAGATTTTCCTGTTAGAATATTCAAACAAGTTTCAAGGCTGTTGCTAACATTTTTTTTTTTATATTAAATCCGTGCATACAATCATTTTCAGTTTAGTTTATGTATGTTAAAATAAACATACAAATTTTGCTGAGTTCTCAGCAAATAAATACATTCCTGTACATTTTATAAGAATCATATAAAACACAAATGGTAAATTATCATTGTGTTTTAAATTTAAATATCTGTTATTAGTTGCTTGAAGCATCCATTAATTTATTATTATCTCATTCATTTGCTTAATAAATTTCCAAAAAAACATGAACTAAAAACTTATTTATTTTTTTCATTTATTGGCTTCACAGTATCCCCCGTTGCTTTATGGTGAGGTGATTAATAAGCCTGTATCTAAATAATCATTCCATTTTTCTTCATTCTTTTTTATTTTTCCTTATTCAGTGCTTTGTTTCTGTTACTGACTGACAATTTCTTGTTGGTCTTATATATTATTATGCAATAAATAATACTCTACTATTACTTTCTCTTTTGTACATATTGAAGTAAACTTAAAATTTGATAAAATGTGTGTGTATGTGCATGCACATATGTGTGCAGTATTTATATCCTAAATATTTATAAGCTTTAGGGGTTGTTTGAACTCCTGAAGCATTCTGTATCCTCATGGTTATTAGAATATTATTTTACAGATAATCAATAAAGAAAAAAAAAACAGTCATTATATTTTTGTTGCCATGGTGTCACAACAGAAATGTAATGAAGAAAAAAGATTAATTTTTGTTTCTTTAATGAATATCTTAACCCCCCAAGGGGGTTAGGACCTTGACCTTACAGCTTATATATAACCATCTTGTACACATGAATGTATCTGAAAATTTAAAACCTATTGGTCTGTTGGTTCTCGCTTTATGCTGTTGCAAATAGATAAACTTTTGAATTTATATAGGATTGGATTGTAAATTTTGCTTTTTAATTAGAATCTTATGCTAGAACTGTGTACAAAATTTTCATAATTTTTTTAATCTTTTCATATATTCAACTAGTATTATTTATTTTATTTGCTGTTAGTAATTTTTTTCTGTCAAATAAAGAAAATTATCATTTTTTGCAACTTAAACTTCATTTTTCATTGTTTCGTTATTTTGATTTTGTTATAAAATTATTTACAATAGTCTATTCTTTCTATATATATTTTATTGATTTAATGAACTGGGTCAATGTCATTTAAATAAATTATTCAGATCAACTGTTTATTTCTTAATTTCCAAAATAAAGTAAAAAAGAATAGAAAAATCATTATTTATGTATATAAAAGCAATTGATTTACTTATATATTTAAAACCATTGTGTTTGTTAATTAGATCAATTTTATATTGCTTTTAATATGTGCAATTTCCAAATTGTCTTTGTAGTTTTTGGTACAACTTGTAGGTTTATCTCTTTGTTAAATGGGTAATACACAAGTAAAAGTTTCAAAAAAGATTTATAGAAAATTTGATTTATAGTGAAATGGTATCAGTGAAGTCCACAGAAAATAATTCAAAAGTAATCATTTAAAATTTTATTGAAAACACAACATATCTAAATATGACAAATTGTAGCTTAAAAAAAAATTGACAATATTACAAAACAAAAATTAAATCAATTTATTAGTTAATATTTTATTAAACCAATTAAAAATTTATCTGATCTAAGTTTGTGTGCACCTGAATGCGACAATTAAGGATTTCTTGCATTTGAACAGCATTTAAATAAATGAATGGATTAGTGGTGTATATCATTATCTAATGAGTAAAATCTTCACATGAAGAATATGCAAACATTTTTGTTTTTGGCTTTGCAATGGAAATGGACAAGTTACAATGCAAAAGTTTTGTGATCTATGTTAATATGAATTTTTTTTTCTTATTTTTGACTATAGAATCATCCCCCAAGAGATTGCTGTGCAGTTGGAATCGCCAAAATACATATATATATATATAAAATTAATTTTATACAGGAAACTGATTGCATTATCAATTTTATTTTATCTCTGGTGATTTGG
>JAAAKQ030311970.1:0-10013 GCA_010016005.3 Zanna intricata
ACTTTTTTCTTATTTTTAGATATAGAATCCGTTTCCGAGAGATTGCCGTGCAGTTTTGATACACTCTGTGTGTGTGTGTATATATGTAAATATATATATATATATATATATATATATTGATATAAATAAATATGGATATTAAAGTGTTTTTATCTAGTTGATCTTGCTTTAATGTCAAATTGTGAGGTTTTTAATGTAGCGTTGCAGTTTTTGGCTTTTGTTCATTTTGTGTCGAGGTATTGAAATCTTTAAAGATTAAGAGTGCAATATGTATTATCCGCTCTCAGCCTGACAAGATCATGTTACAGTCTCAATCATTTGCCAATCCCCTAACTGTACCTTGGATTATGGTCGATTTTTCAACGATTTCTGAAACCATTCCCATTGTTGTGTCTGTCTGAACGTGGATTTAGTGCTGTAACTATGTTACTTACCAAAAAGAGAAATCAACTGCATGTTACTGAACGCGGCGACTTACTGTTGATTTTAAGTAAATTCAAGCCTGATATTAACAAACTCGTTAAAGCACATCAGATTCTTCACATTTATATAAGTTAAATTTTTCAACTGAAAGCTTTGTTTTGAGAGCTTTAAAACGATATACATAAGTTGTACTTATTTGCATTGGTAACAGAGTTATAGCCAAATGTACAATTTTAATTAATGAAACATTAAGATCTTAACAAGGGTACACATTGAGACTTCATCTCCTTTTATTTAATTTAAATATATTGATTTATTAATAACTATTAACCCATGACTGTTAAACATATTTTACAATAAATGATCATTCAATAATAACAATAAAAAAAAATATATATATATATATATATGAAAAAAATATTAAAAGTTATTAATGAAACTTTATGTACTTTTCGTTAAAAAAGAATGTGTATATGTAATTTAATAGACGTACAAGGAAGTCATGTGGTGTCCACATCAGATTTTTAATTTTAAGTATGTATTGACATTTTTTTTTAATTTTGGTTCTTTCCATTATATTTCTTATATTGATTTTTTGAGGATGATTTTATTTTATTTGTTTTTATTATTATTTATATTATTTATTTTTATTTTACTGAAAAATTTCCATTTTCCTTTGATAACAATAATTTTGTAAAAATTAAAAATTAATAATTTTGTAAAAAAAATTTGTGTGTTAATTTTACAGAAGAATTGTTTGTTTTTAAAAATCAGAAGAAAAAATCGGCTCTCACTTTTACCAATGAATTATGTCGCTTTCACGACTCCTGTTTTCTCGTATTTTATTGTAGACAAGAACATTGTCCCAAAATAGAATTCAGTAAGACTACTCTTTCGCTCGTACGTAGGATTGTTAGCATATACTCACTTCTAGTGCTTTCGATTACTGTCCCTTTATTAATTGCAACCGTATTTATTTACTGAACTGAAGTTCGGAACGGAACGCAAGGATGTCGGTATGTTTTATCCTTCTATTTATTGCAGATCCTAGACATTAGTCTTTGCAGCTAGGTCTTTTATTTATCTCTAGGTTATTTAACTTTTTTAATGATACATCTATTTTTCTTTTTAGATGTACGGATTTTTGGATTGCGTTCCGATTGCGTCTTTCTTTCGACGCGATTCCCTAACAGTCTGTCCACAAAAGGCCATTCGGACTTGCAGGAATTAGCCTGTGAGTACCCTGATTTTGCGAATGGTTCACTGCATTTCTTTAGAGAGGGAATCGCTATGGTGTCTGTAGGACATTACTTGACTAGTTTTGGGTGAAGTTGAATGACAGATGAGAATCTAAGTTGTGGAGATTCTTCTTCCTCATGTTCTTTCGCTAATCCTGGACAGTGTTTATACTTTGGGCTTAGGGCTTGATTTGTAGTAACAGCAGCCAACCTACGACTAAAGAAATTTTTTTTTTGTTGTTTCTTCTGGATTTTTTCTTCTTCAAACTGTTTATAGATAAATATATTTTTAATTTCTTTTCTTTCTTATTCCGGCAGTTTCTATAACTACTAACTTCTCTATCGGACACAACATTTAGTCAAATCGTTTTTTTTGTTTTTTCCTTTTTTGAATTAAAAAAAAAAAATTTTTAATAAAAAATAAATTAATATTTTAAAAAATCCCGCTGTATAGTTCATAACATTTATATGATAAGAGATTAGACTATTTTAGTTTAAAATAACGTCTTATATGTTATCCTAATACAGTAAAATCAAATTTCGTAATCATTAATCGTATGTAGTACAGATTGTCTAAATTATCCTACATAATGGTTTTCTTTACCACTTTTTCTTATACAGTTTGTCGTGTTATATCTGATAAAAGTATGCAATAAAATATTAAGGGAGAAAGGTAAATGGGGGAAAATCTCGGGCAAGTAGGAATTAAATATATACCTATTATTTTTACCTCTAAGCGTAATCATATTACTACGTACCAACATGTCATCATCTTCTCCTTCCCACATTCCCTTCCTACCTGCTCACCAAATTATGGTTATATGAGCTATACATGATGTAAAATAGTCTAAGGGATTGCATCATCTATAATACGTATGACATTACGACATTAACTCATGGGAACAGGTTCCGTAAATTCCTTTAATTTATTTGCATGTTACAATTCGTGTGTCTTCGCTGTTGTATGCACATAACAGTAGCAGATGTAGGGTGTCCATCTTTTAACAATTTACTGTTCAATTTATACGAACTACCTCCTTATATATTTTCTATCTTTGTGTCTTGTTTAAAAAATTAAATTAAGAAAATATCAGAAATAAGGAAAGTTACTTCTGAGATTTATTTTCTGCGTGCGCGCTTCGTACTATTTTTTTTTTTTTTTATTCGGTGTAGAATGGCCGAGATGAAACGTGAAACTTGTAAGAAGAATAATGGAGAAGATAGTGAGAGAAGACAATACGAAACAGCGGGGAAACATACGAAGCCTATATACATAATATAATTATAATATTATCCGATTCATTTATTACTATTCTTATTATATTTTAATTAAATCTGTTCACGATCAAATGTGACTGAATTGATAAATAATGTTTTTAGTTAATATTTGCCCTTCATCCCAATGTTAACTTAATTTTGTGAATAAAATAAATAAAAAAAAAAAAATAATCATCTCTATTTTGGAAATCGACAAGATCGATTTTCGATTATCGAGGAATTCCATTATAGTTAAATAGATTTGAAACTGGGTCCTGTTAAATCACAGAACTTCCGTCATAATGAATATTATGTCTATATATTTCCTGAAACGTTTGTAATGTGTATCCAGCAACTTTATTCTTTCATTACAATCCTGTTAGAGTAGTGTTATATAATCTTTAATGAAACTGTATTTTTGTAGAATTTGTTACAAATTTATTTACGGCATTTTATTTTATTTTTTTAACCGGAACCACCGTTAAGGTATATCTTCAGAGGATGAGATGAATGAATTGTAGCGTGTGTGAAAAATGCCTTGCCTGACCGGAATTCGAACCCGGGACCTCCGGATGAAAGACTGAGACGCTACCACTCAGCCACGGAGGCCGACATTATTTACGGCATTAGTGGTGTATTTTATCATTGTACTTTACACAGATTTAATCAAGTTGGCCTTAAAAAAAAAAACACATGTTGTGTCTACATTTACTTTTAACAGCTGGAGGTTTAATTTTTTTTTTTTTTACATAGCATACTGGTATTTATAGCACGTATGAATAAATAAATAAATGCATACGTAGACCCCTGTATGTTGATATATGTTGGAAGTGCAGGAATGTTTTCTTACGTTAATAGAAAAAAATAGTAATAACTGTAGTCAAGCCTATCTTGTAAGGGTATCGGAATGCTTCCTGTTGAGGGCATTTTTTTTTTTTATTCTTTCATCTTTTTAGCTGTTGGTCCTTCCGTCTACTGATGTATACATATCTTAAAAGGGTCTACGTGGGTCATGACTAAATGAAGGGACAGCATGCCATTCTTTCATGCTTTTCTAGCGTAGATTGATGACATAATGGTTACCGCACTACTCTAACCCCCCTCTTACGCCCCATACACTTTTCTTCTTGCCGTATATATTTATACCTACAGTCTCTTTTCTTTCTACCTAACTTAACTAATGTTAATACCACACCTTGAAATTGATTCTAGGTAAATAGAATAAAAAAACATATTTTTATTTCTCATTTATTTATTCTTAATTCTTATTTATATCCTTGCTATATTTAAAATCATTCTAAAATGTAGTAAAATATAAAAATTGTTTAATTCAATAAGTGTTATACTATCGGCCCATAATTTTTTATTAAATTTATTTTATTTATTTTAACGAGTTCACACCGTTTTTTTGTTCACCACATGATCAAAGTATATAATGAAAATCAAAGAAACCTTCCCTACTGCAGTTTGTTTTACACGCGTCGCATTCATAAGTAAAACATCAGGTTTAGTGTAAAAAAAAGAAACCCAGATTATTAATATATTTCCTTAATTTCTACTTATGAAAACGACGCATTATAAACTAGAGTATAAATATTTTCAGTAGTGAAAAGATGTTGCTTGTAAAAAATAAATATCATTATTGATAAATAATGAATTCAGCTAATAAGGAGACAATGGGAATATACATCCCACCACATCTCTTCCTTAGTAAGCCTTTTACGAGTAATTCATAAAAATTGCTACACCATTTTCACTTCTGACTTTTATCGTATGTTAGGAGTCCCAGCAAAATCCTAGTAAACATAGTTATTTTTATACGGATTTGAATACTAGATGGTGGATACCGGTGTTCTTTGGTGATTGGGTTTTAATTAACCACACTTCTCAGGAAATTTTTTCATTTTTCTATTTTTTGAATTGAATTGTGTACTTAAGGTTGGATAAAATCAATAGCTTATTGTAACTAAATTTTTAGCCTATTACCAAAGATTATAATTTGATTTTCATCATCCACGTGCGTAGCAAATAGCATTATTTACTTTTTTAAAAGTATTTAGATTATATTTTTGGTAACGAGCGATCGAGAACATTATGATGAAGTGCTAAACATCTGGACGTCAAAAAAAAAAAAAACAAACACACGCACTACCAACCTCTAATTGTCTATTGGAACGCAGTAGGGCAGCAAACCTTATATTTGTCATTCCATCACCTCCCCTGTGCAGTTGTCAAAGGAACCACCACAGCTCGGTTGGTACAACCGTTCTTCTCTTGTTCCTGTAGTACAAAGAGGTTTGTTCTGTTTTGTTTTATATTATGAGTTTTTTTTAACTCTTTCATATTTTTTTATATGTTCGTAAAAACATAAGACTAAAGAAAATAAGATTAAATTCATTTATCAAATTATTATAAATATTATTCCTACAAAGTTTTTTTATCGGATGATTTTACAGATATCTTAAAATAATTATAAAATTTATTTCCATCTTATATACTCTGGTACTTCAAAATCTTACGCTTTTATATTGCTTTTATTTACAAGTCAGTAAAAAGTTTCTTTTACGCATCTAATACTGTTTATAGGGAGTAAAAAAAAAAACCCCGTTTGGTTTTCCTTCTTTACTTTATATATCTCCGATCGTAATTCAACACATGTACAAAATGTTGCATCCGGCTATCAATAAATATTGGGGTTTCTTTAGGTGTAATTTATGTGTAATAAATAGAAAATGTTTTCATAGAATGACTGACACAAAATGCATTAGTAAAAAATCCTGTTAGATTAATATAAACATGAAAAAAAATTCAAGCAATTTAAAAAAAGTCCTTTTAATAAAACAATACTATTATTATTAATAATAATTACCCTGTAAGTGTTCTGTTCATTGTTTGTTTGTAACGTTTTGTGTTGTGTTTTTGTGTTTTTTAAAAAGAAATGCTAGGGCCCTTTACACCCTAACATATGACGAGCCTTACAGCGATTAATGATTTACTTTAAAGAATGTGACGACGGCTAATGACAAGGCATCGACTACTATGGTAGTCAATGCCCATATAACTCATAAAAAAAAACAAATAAATAATATGAAAAAATAATAGAATCATTTAAAACTACAAATTTAGTTAAATAAGTTAGATTCACAAAAAAAAAAAATTATTTATCTGTGCATTTAGTATTTTTACTTCCTTGTACGAAGTAAGGAAGTATTGTGATCGTGAAAAATTTCGGTTTTCAGATTTCAACGGAAATTATCCGGTTTGACCATTCCTGTATCCATTTTGACTGGTTTCGGCATGACGTCTGTACGTAGATCACGCATAACTCAAAAACGGTTAGCCATTGGGTGTTGAAAGTTTGGGTTTAGAACTGTTGTAACATTTAGTTGTGCCCTTCCCCAAACCACCAACCAAAAGTTTATAAAAAAAAAAAGTCCAAAACCCCCAAAAATGTGAATTTTGAACTTTTTCTTACCTCCAGTAATAAGCTCTCATTGAGAACTTATTAGAAAAATAAAATTTTATGGATTTTTGAAAATGAGTATATGAAATTTAATTTAATAGGCATTATTATGTAATGTAATAGATTTGGTGAATCATCTGATTATTTAATATTAATTTTAAATTATATTTTTTTTTTTAACCTCCGGAATCGCCGTTAGGTATACTTTCATAGGATATGATGAATTATTTGTAACGTGTGTGAAAATGTTATGCTTGACCGGTATTCGAACCCAGGAACTCCGGATGAAAGGCCAAGACGCTACCACTCGTGCCACGGAGGCCGGCAAATTATAGTTTAGAATTGTATTATTTCTGGATTTTCGTACAAGGAATTATGTGGTGTCCACATTAGATTTAAAAAAAAAATTTATTTAGGTATCGATTCTTGATATGTAGTAACATATATTTTTGTTTTACTTATGGAAAAAACAATCCCGCTAAATTTAGTTGAAATGGATGCAGAATGTCTGTAATAATGTATTACTATTAATTACCTTAGCGGGTGTTTTTTTTAATATCATTACAGAAGGTTATAGTAATAGCTAAGTTGGAGATCAAGTTATGTATTTATTCGTTTAAAAATATTTCAAATCAAGGCTTATTTGTTTGTATTATAACCACATTCCAACAAAAAAAAAAAAAAGAAAGCTGACAACAATATTGTAATACTTTCCAGACATTGGTTATTTATTCTTATGTAGTGGAAAAATAATGATATGTAAAACAAATTTAAAATAATTAATAAATCAGTATTCCCCCACCGACTCCCTCACCACCAATGATGCCCCTTAAGTAATTTTTTGCGTTACTTGCACTACTACTTTGGCTAGAAAGAAAAAAAAACTCTGATAAAATATATTCAATAAATAAAAAATATATATATGTTTTTTTTTCCAATTTTGGGGAAAGGGGACATTTTGGAGCAGTTTTTAAAAAAAACTGTTGAGATAAGCATGCACTGTACTGTGGTTTGTTAAATGTGGTTTGTTTGCAAAATTTTGAGAAAATTGGTCCCAAAGGAAATTCACCAAGGTAAAAAAATCTACCCCACCCCGTTTGTGATATTGACCCCAAAATTTTACCAACAAATTGTCCCGTTTATACTTTATTTACTTTTATTACTATACCATTTATTACTTTATAAATTATTTAAATAAACAAACTGTCTTCTTTTGCATTTTATTTTTTTCAGCTATCATTTTATACATTTCCTTTTTTACACATCTGATAAAATAAATGAAATGCCACTAAGCAATGCAATTAGAATTTTTAAAATACACCCAAATTAAAAGAATCCATATTGAGATCGATTGTCTATTGAATATGTCAATACATTAATCAAAAGAATTAAAAAAAAAAAAAAATTGTTTTTATGAAAGAAAAGGAAGACGTAAACCATACGATATCAGATTAGCTGTAAACTTCCGACCGGAAATGGCCAACTGTACACGTTTTGCGAACAAAATAATTCCTTAATATTTTATTTTCCCCCCTCATTTTATTTATACCTATTTTTCAGTACAGATTTCTTTTGTACTGTTACACCTTAATCGCGTCGAACTAAATTATTTCACTAGAAATTCGCTTCTTCACTGACCTCCTCAGCTAGTTTGAAGCGAGAATATTCTCGCTTCAAACTCGCATAATAACTCTTTGCTTAGAATTCTATCGTAACACCCTCTCGCAGAATGACTGTCAACTGGTTTCCCCAGAATATTTATCCTTCTATTTTCTTTACCCGCAGAACCAGATCTCAGTTAAGCATGAGAAAGATTGACCGAGCCCTTTCATTCCCATTCATTCCTAACTTGGGTCCGGTAACTCTTCTCATGGAACAACATCTGTTTAGGTGTGTCAGTGGGCAGTATTACAAAGGACGATTGTATTACAAACGACCTGTTACTTTTACTAAAAGGGTTTCTTTTAGTCCCTTTCTGGATTCTTCCCATTATTATATTTTCTGTTAGTTTCTTCTTAAATGGTAGTTATCCGTTACTCAGATACGTTGTACCTGTCTTCATAAAATATAAATAAAGATTGTCTGTTTGTTTGTTCTCGCATCACGCGGAACTAACCGGCCGATAGCTTTAAAATTTTCAGGATACATTCGTGTTATCCAAGGAAAGGTTTTAAGCCGTAGACCGAGGCCTTAGCGCTCTTTGAGGTTATGATATTAAAAATGTCATTGTTTTTCCGCCCCCAAGGAGGGTGAAGTTGTGAATTGAAGATATTCATCAAGGAAAAAAGAAATTAATGGTTTTTTTTAATTGTTATATTTCTGCTACCAAGGGAAAGGAATAATTTAGGAATTTTTCGTCATCAAAGGTGTGTATTTTAGTTTTTCTTTTATTCTCTCTTTTGGTAATTTAGTTTCTTTTTCTTGTTTCTATAAAGTCTGAATAGAATAATTGTTATTTATCAGTATATTCTCACAACAACGGGGGTCCGTGGGAGAAGCCCTCTGGGTGAACGGGAATGGCGAGCGAAGCGAGTTCTGCGGTGCCTGGGATAGGCCGCGAGGAATCCCCAAAGTTGGCTCCGGTGTTCGCCTAGGCCAACCTGGACCCAGAGGGTCACCTATTCTGGCTAGACGGGCCGGCAAATAAGTATTTATAAAATAGAATTCAATGGCAGTAGAGTTACGTTGAAATGAAATTGACTTGCCAAAAGTTTTTTTTTTAATTCTGGTTAAGCAGTTATATCTTTACCTCCTGCCTTAGATCTTTAGTTTTACATTTGAGTACTTGTTGAGAAGAGAAAGATCTATTACATACTGTAGTTTCTTTATCAACCCATTGCATCTTACATCTAAACTCAAATAATATTTTATTACGAGCAATAAAATTCCGTATTTGTATTTATGTTATATAAATACAATTATTCAATTCGATAGTAAATTTAATTATAAGACTAAACATTGAGAGTACTCCAACGTAAGTAATAATTTTGTACGTTACTACAATAAATTTAAAACTCAAGAATCATTAGTATATTGAACTCAAAACCTGAGTTCAATACACTGATCTTATAATCCTATGAACAATAGAACTTTATACAATCTGGTTTTGATTCCTCTCCTCTCTTTTAACGCTATATATGATAACATAAATGAATTGTATCCTTGTGTAGTAATAATTAGTCTCGATGGCTTTACGACGTTGTTATGCGTTTGTATTACTTGTAAGCATTAAGCAAAAAATATTAAATTATAATAGAAAAAAAAAAAAAGGTAACAAAATATGTTAAGTAAATCTAATAAATTAATTAAACATTAATGGGATTTTTAAAGAAACCAACATCTTTTTTACAATACATTTTATAACAACCTTTTTCTTTTCTTCTGGAGTTTCTATAAAATAATATTTCGTTTTTTTTTTTTTTTTTTTTTTTTCCCCCCCCTCCGGATCGGACCCGCAATTAAGCATTTACACAATCCGGAGAGGAGGACACCACAGGTTAGGAACACAGGTTTTAGGACAGTTTACATGTATACTCTTTATTAAACAAACTCACCTGGGGTCACAAGGTACATGGGACTTTCTTTTCTTACTCCAAAGCACCAAACCAGGAAGGGGAGTCCCCAACCGCTCA